>PVJO010012005.1:5962-57480 GCA_004026905.1 Hystrix cristata | reverse complement strand
AACAACCAACGAATGGCTAAAGAAAATGTGGTTTTTCTACACGATGGAGTACTACACTGCCATAAAAAAGGATAAACTAGAGTCATTCATATATAAATGGATGTTTCTTGAGAACATACTCTTAAGTGAAATAAATCGGACACTCATGAGCACACATCGAATTGTTTCTCTGATATGAGAAACCATAACTGTAAATAAGAACAAAGAGGTGTAATAGATATTATATAAAAGGAAGTGATCTTTATTATGTTGAAATGTCCTACTTCTATACCTACTTGCTCAATGTCTTTATCATGAAGGGATGTCAAATTTTTTCGAATGTCTTTTTTTGCATTTAATTAGATATCTATATGGCTGGATGTTTTGTATCACATTTATTTATTTGTGTATATTGAACCATCTTTACATCCCTAGGATGAATCTTAGTTCCTCACGGTGAATCATCTTTTTAAGGTGCCATTTAATTCAATTTTCTAGGAATTTCTTAAGAATTTCTGTATCAATGTTCATCAAGGATATTGGCCTGTAATTTTCTTTTTGGTGTATATTTACCTTTTTGGTATCAGTGTAACACTAGCTTTGTAGAATATGTATGGAAGAATTCCTTTCTCTGTTTTTTTTTATAAATTAGGAGAAATTTGTATTATTTCTTCAAATGTTTGGTAGAATTCAGCAGTGATGCCTTCTGGTCCTAGGTTTTTCTTTGACATGAGAACTTTTAGTATAGACTCAATCTTATTGTTTTTGGTCTATTCGGATTTTATTACTTTGTGATTCGATCTTGGTAAGGTGCTTATGTCTAGGAATTTGTCCATTTCTTCTATGTTTTCAAAGTTGTTAGAAAATTGTTTAAAATAATCTAGTGATATTTTTTATTTCATTGATTCAGTTTTAGTGTCACCCTTCTATCTGTGATACTATTTGAGTCCTCTCTCTTTCTTTAGCTAAGTGTTTATTTTATTTTTTTTAAAGAATCATCTCTGTTTTACTTAATTTATCTTCTATGTGTGTGTGTTTTTTTATGCTTTTGGTCTCTATTTCATGTATTTCTGCTTTCATCTTTATTATTTCTTTCCTTCTGTAAATTTTTGACTTACTGTGTTCTTGTTTTTCTAGAACCTTAAAATACAGTGATTGGATTATTTGAACTCCATCTACTTTTTAGCATGTGTTCTTGATGTGTCCCATGAATTCTGGTGTTTTGTGTTTCTTTTTTCATATGTTTCCCTATCAATCCTCTATCATTTTCTTTTTACTATGCCTCACTCAGAGATACCTTACAGTGTTTAAACTTATGTGTCTGATTTATTTCACTAATTATTACGTTTTCCAGGTCCATCCATTTCCCTACAAATGTCTCAAATTTGTCATTTTTATAGCAGAGTAATATTCCACTATATACAGATACTACATTTTGTTTATCCAATCATCTGTTGGGGTATACAGGCTGCTTCCAGGATTTAATTATTACAAACTGTGCTGCTGTAAACATTGGTATGCAAGTATTACTGTAATATGATCACTTAACTCTTTGGGGAAAATACCTAGCATGGGATAGCTGGCTCATATGGAATTTCTAATTTCAGTTCTTTGAGAAATCTCCATACTAATTTCCATAATGGTTGTACTAATTTACATTCCCACCAACAAAGAAGGAGGGTGTCTTTTTTTACTACAGCCATGCCACCATTTGTTATTATTTGATTTCCTAATGATTGTCATTCTTTCTGGAGTAACATGGAACCTTAGGGTTGTTTTAACTTGCATTTCTCTAATGGACATAGATATTGAAATTTTTTTTTCATATATCTGTTCCTATTTGTATTTCTTGCTCTATGAAGTGTCTGTTCATTTCTCTTACCCATTTCTTGAGTGAGTCTTTCATTTTTGGAGGTTTAATTTTATTTAGTTCTTTATATATTCTAGAAATTCACTCTCTGTCTGAAGAGTAGCTGACAAAATGTTTTTCCATTCTGTATGCTGTGTCTCCCTTCTATGGATTGATTCTTTTGCTTTACAGCATCTTTTTAGTCTGATATAATCCCATTTGCTGATTCTTGCTGCTATTTCTTGCACAGAATTACTTTTACTATTCTGGGTCTCTTCTGAGTCAGACTAAATGGGGGAAAACTAAAAGCATTTCCCCTAAAATCAGGAATAAGACAAGGATATCCACTATCACCTCTTCTGTTTAACATAGAACTTGAAACTTTAGCTGGAGCAATTAGGCAAGAGAAAGAAATAAAATATATATAGGAAAGGAAGAACTCAAGTTATTATTTGCAGATAACATGATACTCTGCATAGAAGACCCAAAGAACTCCACCAAAAATCTCTTAGAAACAGGATACAAGACCAAAACCAAAAATCATTAGCATTTGTGTAAATCATTAGCATTTGTGAATGAGATGAGAAGGACATTATGAAAATGACACTATTCACAGTAGCATCAAGAAAAATGACATATCTAGGAATTAATTTAACCAAGGAAGTAACAACCTCTACGAAGAAAACTACAACACCTTGAAGAAGGAGATTGAAGAGGATATCAGAAAATAGAAAGTTGTCCCCTGCTCCTGGGTGGGCAGAACCGATATTGTCAAAATGGCCGTACTCCCAAAACTGTTAACAGATTCAATGTGGTCCCAGTCAAAATACCATCAGCATACTTTACAGATACAGAGAAAACAATCCTAAAATTCATATGGAATCTTTAATTCGGTTTTGACAGGTTTCATGTATTGAGGAATTTATTCATCTCTGCTAGGTTATCCAGTATTTTAGCACACAGTTTTTTCCTAGTACTTTCTTATGAATCTTTGTATTGCCGTGGTGTCCATGGTAATGTCTCCTTTTTAATCTCTGATTTTATTTGTGTCTTCTCTCTTTTTTTTCTTGGTTAGTAGTCTAGCTAATGTTTTATCTATTTATCTTTTCCAAAAATCAACACTGTATCTTTGATCTTTTTATTGTTTTTAATTTTGATTTTATATGTCTCTGCTCCGATCATTATTTCCTTCCCTCTATTAATTTTGTGTTTGGTTTATACTTTTCTAAGTCCTTGAGGTGCACTGTAAATTGTTTATTTAAGATCTTTCTTTTTTGGTGAATGCATTTATTGTTACAAATTTTCCTCTCAGTACAGCTTTGGCCCTATTCTGCAGATTTTGGTATGTTGTGTTGACATTTTTATTTCTTTCAAGATTTTTTATTTTCTTTTAATTTCTTCTATTATCCATTGGTCATACAGGAGCATGCTATACGTCATATAGGAACATGTTTTTCAGTTTCCATAGATATGTATACTTTTCATTCTTATGGATTTGCAGATGTATTCTGTATGGTCTAAGAATATATATGATATGATTTCAATTTTTTCAAATTTGTTGAGACTAGATTTTTTACTTTACTTACAATCTATATTGTACTGATGAGAATGTGTATTCTGCTGCTGTTGGATAAAACACTCTGTACACATCTGTTAGGTCCATTTCTTGTGTAGTGTGATTCAACACAGATGTTTCTTTGACTTTCTGTCTGGGTGTTCTGTCCATTAAGGAAAGTGGGTGCTGAAGTCCTCAACTATTACTGTTTTGGAGTGTATCTGTCACTTCAGATCTATAATATTTGCTTATAGATTTGGGTGCCCCTGTGGTTGGTGTACGTGTAATTGTGCTCTCTTCTCGCTGAACTGACAATTCTATCAGTATATAATAGCCATTTGTCTCATTTAAATTTTTTATTTAAAGTCTGCCTTATCTGCTGTGAGTATAGCTATTCCTGCTGCTTATTTTTAGTTTGCATTTGTGTGGTATATCTTTTCTTTTTCCATCTACATGTGTCCTTACCCGTGATATACTGTATATGTATGTTTCTTACAGGCAGTATATAGGATTTTTGTGTTGTTACTGGGATTTTTTTGGGTGGGGGGTTGTTTAGCAGCTGCTTTTTTTCACTAGAAGTACTTTTATTAGTATATGTTTATGATAAATAAGGACATTCATATTAGAGAATTGATATATACACATTGTATTTTGATTCTGTTTACCTTTCTTTCCCCTCCCTGATCTCCCATCTTCTCCTATCTCCAGATCCTTTCCCATCTCCATAAAGCAGAAAGCAGGTATCTGAGTCTTGCTTTTTCATCCACTCAGCCCATCTATGCCTTTGATCAGTAAATTTACTGATCAGTAAATTTGATCAGTAAATTTAACAAGGCTTTGTTAGTAGGTGTGAACTTCTTCCTGTCATTTTTTTGAATTGTTTTCTGCTTCTTTTGTGTATTCTTTGTTCTTTTCCACCTTTCTTGTTTACTTTAGTGACTTGGAGATTTTCTGTCATGTTAAGGTTTGATTCTTTTTTCCCCCCATTTATTCATTCTTCTAGTGAGTTTTATACATTCATATGTTTTTATCATTGGTGGCTATCATCCTTTAATCTCTAGTGTTGAGACTCCCTGAAGTATTTCTTATAGGTCTGGGCTAGTGGCATTGAATTCCCTTATGTTCTGCTTATCTGGGAAAGTCTTTATTTCTTCAAAAAAGGACAAAAAAAAAAAAAAAAAAAGAAGGACAATTTAGCCGGGCACAGTATTACTGGTTGTCAGGTTTATCTTTTATGTTTCAGAGCTCTGATGTATCGTCACATTCTCTTCTGGTCTGTTAAGGTTTCTATTAAGAAATTTGCTGTAAGTCCAGTGGGCATTTCCTCATATATGACTTGATACTTTGCTGTTTTTAGAATTCTCTTTGTCTTCTGACAATTTTTCTATAATATGCCTTGGTAATAATCTTTGTTGGGGGCTGGAGATTTAGCTCAGTGGTTAGTGTGCTTGCCTTGCAAGCACAAGGCCCTGGGTTCGATCCCCAGCACCAAAGAAAAACAAAACAAACAAACAAACAAAAAACCCTTTTTGGTTGATCTAATTAGGTTCCTTTGGATTATATGTATCTTGATGCAATATTGCTTTGAAAATTTGGGATGTTTTCACTTATTACTTCATGAAATAGGTTTTCAATGCTTCTTCCCTTTTTTTCACCTTCCGGAATTAACATGGTACAAATATTTTTCACTTAATGGTGTCCAATAAGACTGATAGGCTTTTTGGGTTTTTTTGTTTTGGTTTGGTTTTAAATTTCATTTCTTTAGTTATGGCTTTATTTATGGTTCTAAGAATTGAACCCAGGGCATTGACATTAAGTTACATCCCCAGGACTTTTTTGAACAACTCACTTGGGTAACTCACTAAGTTGCCCACGCTGGGCTTGAACTTATGATCCTCACGCCTCACTTTCCCAAAGTGCTGGGATTACACGTATGTATCACAGCACATGGTTTGTTTTTATTTTATTTTTTCCAACTGTGCTAATTCCAAAAACCTGTCTTGAAGTTCATTTTTTTTTTGTCTTGATTTGCTTGTTTTAGTCTGCTGGGGAGGCTTTCCATCATATATTTATTTCATTGATTGGAGGTTTTACCTCCAGGATTTATGACTGATTTTTTTTTTCATTTGTCTCTATGGTGAATTTTTTATTCAAATTGTAAGCTGATTTCCTCATTTTTTCAGTACTGTCTATCTGTATTCATTTGCATCTCACTTGAGTTTTTGTCAGATCATTATTTTGAATTCTTTTTCAGGACTTCCATAGATTTCCTTCAAACTGAGGTCCATTTTGGGAAAATTTCTGTTTTCCTTCAGAAGTTTCATGTTTCTGTGTCCCTATATTGATGTCTGAACTTCTGCTGTTACACTCACTTCTAATTAATAGTCACCACTTCCAAATTTAAGGAGGTTTTAGGAAAAGAACTTTGGTTTTTCATTTTGTTTTTTTCTTTCTTTTGTAAGTTAGATGGGACATAAGGTCTGTCAGTTGGGTAGGTGCTTTGCCTTAGGTTATAGGTGAACTCAAATGTGGCATATAAAGGTATTTGATTTTGCCAGCATTGATTGACACCTGATTGATATGGTTTACATATTTGCATTAGTCACCTTTCTTTTGTGGGCACAAAATATCTGACACACTATGTAAGGGAGAAAAGTTTTATTTTGGTTCATGACTGCAGAGGTATTAGTCCATGGTCAGCTGATTCTAAGACATAAATATCATTCCCAGAAGGCATGGTGAGGGAAAGCTTTCACCATGACAGCCAGGAACCTGAGAGAGAGGGCAAAGGGCCGGAGAAGAGCCCTTCAAAGAGCCTTCTGAGACACCTTCAGCGACCTACTTCCTCCAGTAGGCCCCACCTCCTAAGAACCCACTCAGCTAATGAAGTAGTTAATGGATCAAGCATCCTTATGATCCAGTCACCACTCTAGGACCCACCTCTGAGCACTGTTGCATTGGAGATCAATACATGAGTCTTTAGGAAACTCTTCTCCTATAAACCATAACATGCCAGAGGCTTCTGTCCATCCCAGAATGCAAAATGCATTTAGTTCATCCCCAAGAGTTCTCAAAGTCATAACAGTTCCAGCACTGCCCAAAAGTCCAAGTCCATGGTGTTCTCTATATGCTTAGCTGTGAGCACCTGTACAAAATTAGAAAGCAAGTTACATACTCCCAAGGTACAACAGCATGAAGCAAACATTACCATTCCAAAAGGAAGGAATAGGGTCATAAAAAGAAATAGGATCAAAGCAAAACTGAAACTCAGCAGGGCAAAATTAAATCTTGCAATTCCATGTCATCTGGAACATATAATGGTAAGATATAAGTTCCAAAGGGCTTGAGCAGCCCATCCCTATGGCTGAGCTAATTTCAGCACATATGGTCTCTCATTTGGGCTGGCTCTACTTACCACCTGTGGTTATCCTCAGATGTTACACCTTCCTGGCATCTCCATCTTCCTAGGGTCTCCACTGCAGTTTCACAATCATCCATTCTAGGGCTTTCTGCAGGATTCTAAACCTGCCACGCATTGCCTGGACTCCTCAGAAGCAAGCCTCCATGACTCTTTACTTCTCACATTCTGCTTTCCCAAAGAATCAGAATTACAGATGATGCCAAGGTCTACCACCAGTGAGAGCAGTAGCTGGGTCCTGTTGGACCATGGCTGCTGTGGCCTCAGTGGCTTCTATGCAGCCCTCACAAGCAGCACCCCTTGAGGCTCTCTTCCTAAAGTATTTCAGAGCAGTTTACATTTTTACACCCTCAAATCTGATCTATTCCTGAGAAGTCCTCAAGGCATTTTTCCTATTATCCAGGTACAAAGATCTTGGCTTCTTTTTAACAACACTGATCTCTTCAGCAACCACACCTTCTTTGGCTCCAGTTTTACACACACTTTTCCTCTAGCCAAACTACAAGTTTTTCAGCTCTTTCTACTCTGATATTTGCTCCTAATTCTCACTGAAAGCATCCATATACCCATAACACAGCCTGAATATTGTACTGCTCTGAAATTTCATCCACCAGATAAATTAGTCCATTACCTTTAAACTCAGTCTCCCACAGAGTGATAGGACATAAACAAAATAAAAACAAGGCTTTGCCAAAATGTAGCATTCTTGTGCTCTAGTCCAACAGAGTCCTCATTCCTGTCTGAAACCTTATGAACACAGTCCTTACTATTTGCATTGCTATCAGCATTCTGGTTTTTGAGCTCTCATAAGAATTGTCCATCAAGCTTAGAGCACTCAAGGCTTTTTCTAGCCTGCTTCTCTTAAACCTTTCCAAACTCTTCCCATAAGTCAGTTCCAAAGGCTTCTGAGCCCATGGTTAGGTACAGTGGCAACAATAACTCTACTTCTCTGGTACTGATTTTCTGTATCAATCAGATTTCCACTGTTGGGTCACAATACTGACATACAACTTAAATTAGAGAAGTTCATTTTGGCTCATGGTGTCAGAAGTTTCATTCAGTCAACGGTTAGCCAAGTCCACGGCAGAAACATCATGGCAGAGGAAAGCTGCTCACATCAAATCAGCCAGGAAACACAGAGAGAAGAGAAAGAAGCCAAGAAGTCATATAGCCAGAATGTCCCTCGGTTACATGCGGCAAGTGTTAAGGTGCCTGAGATTTGTGTTGGTAGCTACAGGCCATGGATGGGACCTTCCCTAGTCTCAGCAGACAAGCTTGAGTGTTTTGGGGGCTCTCTGTCCCGGCAGCCTCAGGGCTGTTGGCTGGAAGGAGACCTTTGCTTATTCCCACAGGACAAATACAGGTGATGCCAAAGTTTGGGACACAGAGAACCACATTCAGGACGCAGAAAGAACTTTACTCAGGACCTGCATACAGGTGTGGATGAAGTCAGGACTCTCTGCATCACCAGCTGCAGTGCCAAGGCCATGAACTGGGGAGAGGACAGTCCCTATTTCCCACCAGGTGAGCAAAGGTGGGCCTTGGGCTTGTGGCGGCAGCAACCACTACTCCAGCCGTTGTTTCTGCCACTTTGAGGCACACACAAACATAAGCCTTCTGGGAGAATTAGGTGAACAGTTGTCAGTCCCTGAGGCAGGATGGCATCTAGAAATTGTCGTCACAGCAATTTGAGTTTAGGGGTTGGGAAGGCTCAATGTGGGTTCCTTCTTTGGAGCAGAAAAATTACTTTTAGATCTGCCAGCTATGGACTGGATTAAAAGCCTGTAAGGACTGTGGGATTCTGCATTTAGGACTACAGGTCTCCTGGCACTTTCCTGCTTCCCTTTTCCCAGCAGTGTGGAATGAGCCTCCTGCCATTCCCCCTAGGGAGCCAGTGTTGAAGTTACAGTTTACTTTATTCCTTTCTCTAGATTGCCTTTCCAGCTCTCCTCTCTAGAGTTCCTGCCACTCTTTGCTAATATAGAGTTCCCCCTCAGTCACTCTCCTCAAAATACATGCTTTTCCTTTGTTGCCCTAGTTCATCTCTGGCAGAGTTGGGTGCAGGGAACCCCTGTTTACCCACCTATTTATCCAATCTCAAGCTTTTATACGAATAGCCTACAAATATATAAAAAAGTGCTTGGTATTTTTAGCCATCAGAGAAAAGCAAATTAAAACTCTAATGAGATTCCATCTCACTACAGTTAGAATGAGTACAATAAAAACACTAACAAATGCTGGTGAAGATATAGAGAAAAAGAAAAGCTTATACATACATTATTGGTGGATATGTAAATTAGTACAGCCCCTATGGAAACCAGTATGAATGTTCTACAAAAAACTAAAAATAGAATATAACTCAGCTCTACCATCCCTGGGTATTTATCCAAAGAAACTGAAGTCAGCAAACATACCTGCAAACCCACATGTATAGCAGCACTATTCCCAATAGCCAAGACATTGAATCATCCGAGGTACCCATTTATGGATGCATAGACAAAGAAAAATGTCACACACACACACACACACACACACACACACACACAATGAGGCATTAAATAAAGAATAAAATTTTGGCTTTTGCGACAAAATGGATGGAACTAGAGAACATCATAGTTAGGCAAAATAAGCTAGACAGAGAAAGATTAAGTACCACGTGTTTTTGCTCATACATAGTAACTTTTTAGAAGGGACCTGAAGGTAAAAAAGGAACTCTTAAGGACTGAAAAGGAAGTTGAAGGGAGATAGAAGAGGAAGAGAAAATAGAAAGTGCTGGATGGACATGATCACCAGATGCTATTTGCATGTATAGAAGCATCACTGTTAATCTCATTAATTTTCACAATTAGTATGTGTTAATAATAATTTTTAAAATACCACAGACTCATTCCCAGAAACTTCCAGCCAACTTCCTATCATGTCTGATTATCCAGAATTCAGTAACCCTTACAGGACTGATCTAATGACTAGTTGTAAGAACAGTGTTACTTTCACATCAATCAGATTCATCGCTAAAGTATCTCAGGGCAGCTTCCCCTAAGGCATAAGTTGCAAAGGACAGAGATAAACTCTTAAAATTGCAGTTCTGTGAGGAATTGGGAGAGGAAGATGCAGATGTTATAGGTGCTGGCACTATCAAAGGCTACTAAGCGCATGACTTTGACAATTAAATGAAGAAATGCACCTAAAGGATATTGTTGCATAGGACTTAGCATATGGATAAATTTTCAATAAATATAAGCTATTTAAAAGATTCTCTTATTCACTTGAGCCCTACATCAATCATAAATTAGATTTGTCATTCCTCTTAGCAAATAAGCAATAAAGTTTAGCCATTTTTAATATTGATATCAGTAATAGTATATATGCATAAAGCATATAAATTAAATACCTGGGAATAAAAATAGTTTTCTCTAAAAGATTGAATCATAAATGGTAAAAATATATAGTTTCATTTTGTTTATCTTCAGTTTAAGCATTCTTAAACAGTGTCATGTATGAAATAAGCAACTTACATTCTTTATTTCTTTTCTAATTAGTACACGTTTGAAGTACATAATAATTACATTCATTGTAGAGAACTGGTTACATGTATACAGATTTCAATTCTTTTTTTCCCCTTCCCTCCACCCTTTTATTTTGCCAGCACCAGGTTTATTTATTTACAGTCATTATAAAGTTAATTATATATACAGATTAACAACAAAACTAAAAGACCAAAATCACATAAAATACATTAAAACAATTATACTAAATCAAAGTATGCTTTTAGATACATTGGCCATGCTGAATTACTATAACTTTTCTCTTTTTTTCCTATTGTCTGTCTTTTATTTTGTACTTTATTTATATGTTGGGTTTCTGTACAAAAGAAACCATGCAATATTTAAGCTTGTGTGTCTGATTTATTTCACTTAACATTATAGTCTCAAGTTGCACCCATTTTCCTACCAATGACTCAATTTTATCCTTCTTTATGGCAGAGTAGTACTGCATTAGGTATAATTACCACACTTTCTTTATCCACTCATCTGTTGATGGCCATTATCAACCACTTTCAAGATTTAGCTATTATGAATTGTACTACTATAAACATGAGTGTGCATACACCACTGTGGTATCAAGTGTTTAACTCTCTTGGAGAGATATCTAGAGAGAAATAGCTGGATTAAATGTAATTCCTATTTTTAGTTTATTTGAGGAATCTCCACACTGTTCTCTATAGTGGTTGTATCAGTTTACACTCCCACCAACAATGAAGAAAGGTTCCTTTTTCCCCACAGCCTCGCCAGCATTTGTTACTGGTTGATTTCTTGATGATGGCCATTCTTTCTGGAGAGAAATGGAATCTCAGTGTTTTAATTTGCATTTCTTAAATGGCCAGTGAAGTTGAACATCTTTTTATGAATTTATTGTCCATTTGCTTTTCTTCATCTGAGATATGTCTATTCATTTCAGATGCCCATTTTTGAATTTGGGGGACCAAAGTTTCTAGAGTTTATATATTCTAGGTATTAGTCCTCTGTCTGAGGAGTAGCTGGCAAAAATATTTTCCCATTCTGAGGTTGTCTCTTCATGCTGGTGGTTTCCTTTGCTGTGCAAAAGCCTTTTAGTTTTATGTAATCCCATTTGTTGATCCTTGGTGTTATTTCTCGTGCAACATGGGTTTTGTTCAGAAAGTCTTTGCCTAAACCTATGTCTTCAAGAGTTTTACCTATTTTGTCTTCCAGCAGATTAAGTGTTTCTGTTCTAATGTTTAGATCTTTGATCAATTTTAATTTTAGTTTAGTGCATGGTGAGAGATATGGGTCTAGGTTCAACCTTCGGCATGTGGATAGCCAGTTTCCCCGGCAACATTTATTAAAGAGACTATCTTACCTCCAGTGAAAGGTTTTGGCCCCTTTATCAAAGATAAGAGAGCGGAGTGTGCCTGGAGTTATTTCTGCATCTTCTGTTCTGTCCCATTGATCCAGAAGTCTGTTTTTTGCCAGTACTATAATGTTTTTATCACTTTACCTTTGTAGTATAATTGGAAATCTGGAATTGTGATGCCCCCTGCCTTGCCCTTATTGCTCAGAATTGCTTTTGCTATTCTAGTCTCTTCTGGTTTCATATGAATTTTAGGATCACTTTTGCTAGTTCTGTGAAGAATTCTATTGGTATTATGATTGAGTATAGCAGTTTTGGAGGTATGGCCATTTTTACTATATTGGTTCTGCCTATCCAGGAACAGGGGATTTTTTTTTCCCAATTTTCTGATATCCTCTTCAGTCTCCTTTTTCAGCATACTATAGAGTTTGTTGTAGAGGTCTTTCACTTCCTTGGATGGATCAGTTCCTAACTATTTCATTTCTCTTGATGCTATTGTGAAAAGTGTTGTTTTCCTAATTTCTCTTTCATTGAGTTTGTTATTGAAGTACAGAAATGCTATTGATTTGGGGTGTTGGTTTTATGTCCTGCTATGCTATCCAATTTGGTTACTAATTACAGAAGTCTTTTGATGATGTTTTGGGGTCTTCTGTGGAGAGTATCATGTCATCAGCAAGTGATAATTTAACTTCTTTTCCTATCCATATCCAGTTTATTTCATTCTCTTGGCCAATTTCTCTAGCTAATGTTTGAAAACTACATTGAACAGAACTGATTGTGGACATCATTGTCTTGTTTGGAGAAATTTCAGCTTCTCTCCATTTGCGATGATGTTGTTGATTTGTCATAGATGGTTTTTATCAGACTAAAATAAAGACCTTCCTTTTCTCTTTCCTTCAAAGTTTTTTATCGTGAATTGATGTTGGATTTTGTCAGATGCTTTTTCTGTATCTATTGAGACGATGTGATTTTTGCCCTTACTTCTGTTTATGTGGTGTATAAAATTTATTGATTTGAAAATGATGAACCATCCCTGCACCCCTGGAATGAGTCCTACTTTTTCATGATATATGATCTTTTCAATGATTTCCTGCATTCCATTTTCTGGTATCTTATTGAGGGTATTTGCATCTATGGTCATTAAGGAGATTGACCTTTATCGGTTCTCTTTATTGAATTTTATTAAAGATCTCTTTATTGATCTTTATTGGTTCTCTTTATTGGGTCCTTTTCTGGCTTTGAAATCACAATAATGCTTGCTTCAAGAATGACTTTGGGAGTGCTGCGTCTGTTCTGATTTCATTGTAGTTTGAGGAGTATTGGGGTTAGATCTTCTCTAAAGTTCTTATAGAAGTTAGCAGTAAATCCTTCAGGGCCTGGGTTTTACCTAGTTGGTAGTTTTTTTAATTCTCAAATTTCACTGACTAATATTGAATTATTCAGGATTTTTATATCTTCTTGGTTCAGCATTGGTAGCTCATATGTATGCAGGAATTTATCCATTTGCTCTGAATTTTCCATTTCATTAGAGTACAGCTTCTCAAGGTAGCTACTGATAATCTTCTGGATTTTTGGCAGAATTACTTGTGATTTTGCCCTTTTCATTCCTTATTTTGATAAGCCTGGCTAAGGATTTGTCTGTTTTAACTTTTCAAAGAACCAACTCTTAGATTTGTTGATTCTTTGCTTTTTTTTTTTTTTTTTTTTTTTTTTTTTTTTTTTTTTTTTTTTTTTTTTTTTTTTTTTTTTTTTTTTTTTTTTTTTTTTTTTTTTTTTTTTTTTTTTTTTTTTTTTTTTTTTTTTTTTTTTTTTTTTTTTTTTTTTTTTTTTTTGTAGTTTCAACTTCATTAAGTTCTGCTCTGATTCTTACACATTCATTCCTTGTATAGATTCAGGTTTGGACTGTTCTTGTTTTCCTAGGACCTTAAGGTGCGTCACTTAATTATTTGAGCTCACTTTGTTTTTCTGATGTGAGAGTTCACTGCTATAAACTTCCCTGTCAGGATTGCTTTCACTGTGTCCCATAGGTTCCAATACGTCAAACTGGCATTATTATTTAATTGTAGAAACTGTCTAATCTCTTTAATTTCATCTGTGACCCATTGATTATTCAAGAGGATATTGTTTAATTTTTCATTTGCAGAGTTTATGTGGCTTCTTTTGCCATTGATTTCTAGTTGCATTGTGCTATGATCTGGTAATTGGTATAGGATAATTTTGCATTTACTTAAACATGATCTATTTTAGAGAAAGTCCCGTGTGCTACTGACAAGAATGTGGATTCTATTGTTAGATGAAACTCTCTCAAAATATCTATTAAGTCCATTTGTTCAAAGGTTTGGTTCAACTCTGATATTTCTTTGTTGAATTTTTTTTTTTGTCGTCTGTCCATTTGTGACAATGGGGCATTGAGGTCCCCCCACTATGATTGTATTTGTATTTTTCTGATTTTTCATGTCCCTTAGTGTTTGTTTTATGAAGTTGGAGGTACCAGTATTTGGTGAGTATATGTTTATAACTGTTAACTCTTCCCGTTGAACTGTTCCCTTGACAAACATGTAGTGACCTTCTTTGTCTCTTCTGATCAGTCTTGGCTTGAAATCCACTTTGTCTTAAAATAGGCTAGCAACTCCTGCCTCTTTCCAGGTCCGTAGTGCATGGAATATTGTTTCCCATCTTGTGATGTTTAATCTGTGAGTTTCTTTCTGCATTAAATCTGTTTCTTGGGCACTGCATATTGTTCAGGTTTGTTTTTTGATCCATTCCACCAGTCTGTGTCTTTTCAATGGGGAATTGAGGCTACTCACATTGAGATTTAGTACTAACAGATATTGACTTATTATCATTGCATTATTTTCCTGTTGCTGGTTTCCTCATTTTTTTCCCTTTTGCTTAGATGTTCATCCTGCAGGTATATTCATTCTTTTTTAGTTATTGACATTGTTGGCTTCATTATCTCTTTTTAGGATATCCTTGTGAATTTTTTGTAATGCTGGTTTGGTGAATTTCTTGAGGTGTTTATCATGGAAATACCTTATTTCTTCATTGACTTTAAAAGAAAGTTTTGCAGGATACATAAGTCGAAATTGTAAGTTGTTATCTTTTAGAGCTGGAAACATTTCACTGCAAGCTCTCCTGTCCTTTACGGTTCATGTAGAGAAGTCTGCTGTAATTCTAATGGGTTTACCTTTGTTTGTAATTCATTGCTTTTCTCTAACAGCTTTTACAGTTTTGTCCCTGTAATGGACTTCTGGCACTTTGAGTATACTGTAGAGAAGTTCTCTTTTGGTCATGGCTATTTGGGGTTCTATATGCCTCACTTATCTGTATGTTTATTTCTTTCTTTAAATTGGGGAAGTTGTCAGCAATTATTTCTGTGAACAGATTTTTTATGTCATTTGTCTTATATTCTGATTTTTCACTTACTACAATTATTCTTAGTCATCTTTGCATCATCTAGCAGTTATTAGATCTATTTTTTCATATTCTCTTGTTTTTAAAGTGTCTTTAAAGTCATCACTGTCTTCTAGTTCAGAAATTCTGTCCTTACCTTGGTTGGTTCTGCTGCCCATATTTTCAACATAATTTTTAATCTCCTGAATTTCTGCTTTAAACTTTCTCATGGACTGGAATTCTTTGGTATAGTGTCCTTCCTGTTTTCTATCATTTTGTTTAGCTCATGTAGTGGTTTATTAGTGTCTTCTCAAAGCTTCTGTGTCTTTTTCATTATTATTTCCATTATCTGTTTAGTTGTGTCATCTCTAATCCTGGTAAGTATCTCTTTGAGCTGTTTTCTAACCTCCTCTGCTATCCTTTCAAGTCATTCAGGTTGTGACTTATGCTATTTCTAACCCTTGGTGCCCTCTGGATTGACTCTGGGGGAGTTGGGAGTTTGGAGGATGTAGTTTTGTGCTCAGGTTTCTGGATACTTATAGTCTAAAGACTTGTTGCTTGTACAGAGATCTCTTTAATTGCTGTTCAATGATGGAATTCAGGTGTGGCTAACTATAATCCTTTGCCACAGCCCCAAGATCCAACCACCCTGGTTAATTAATTTGGGAAAGGAGGATGCAGTATAGTCTGCCCAGCAACCAAATTCTCTGGGAACGTACTCTAGTATTGTTACTGTCACAAAAGCCATCTGAGTGTTGACTTAAGAAAAATAGTAACAATTATGTGATCCTGTTAATATCAAGTGAATCAGCTACAGAGGTATCATCCAAGACAAATTAGATATTAACATAATATAAGAACCAATTATGTACCACCTTTAATCCTAGAGAAGAAATTGACATTTATGTAAACATTAAGGCAACACAGTATTAAATGTAGTAAATGTGTCTCTCTGCTAATGGTAGAAAAGAATTCAACAGTAATTTAACAGATTTAACTATCAAAGATCAGCAAAGCTTTATGATTATATTATTAAAGATATAGGACTTGGGTATGGGGAGATGCAAGAGAAAAACTCTGAAACTTCAACTATGATATGAGGAGGAGCTAGAAGTGGTATAAAAGGTCTTATGGGGGAGTAGAAGGATGTTAATGGAATTAGGTAAAGGTACGAGAAGAAACTGGCAAGATATAAAAGAAAAAAATTATATGAGAGTAAAAATTAGAGGGAAATAATTATGGGGAAAGGGGGGAGAAGAAAAGATAGAAAGATAAGAAGTACACAGAAGGACAAAGGAAGATTTTCCAAGGCCCAGAAAACTGGTGAAGAAGAAAGGAGGGGAAGGGAAGGAGAGAAAAAAACAAAACCTAAAAACAATGCTCACCCTCACAAAATCAAAAAGTTTCTATGGTTTCAAACATGTTTTTTTCTTCCAGAGTCTACAGTTTGGGGGCAGTGTCCGAGTCAAGTCCTTTGTCTCACTGTTACCACCCAGATCCAGGCTGGATGCAGCACCAGCAGGGTGAGGGCAAAGGTGCCAATTCAGGGATTTTCAAATCCACCGCAACTCAGGCTGAGCCTGGTCTCTGGCTGCAGGGATGGCCCTGGGTTGTTCAGTTTAAACCCTTCTGTGCATCTTTTGCTGCCCTGACCACAGCTCCCTGACCACTGATGTCTTCCTGGCTGTCCCCATAGTAACTGTGGGAGCATAACACTGGGGAAGAAAACAAGGGAGGTGGATCCCGGGACCCCTGAAATGAAGCCAACCTGTGGCTGCCCCAAGTCCTGGATCCAGCTGACCCCTCCCTGGGGTGGTGTTTGGCCACTTTCTCTGGAGGATGGCAGGCGCTCGGAGTGCAGTCACCCACCAGCTATTGCAGCAGACAGCACCGAGGACTTCACTCCACAACTGTGTCTCCCTGGAGGCGACCTCTTTCCCTGGGTCTCTGTAGATTCAGTCTTCATTTCTCCCAAGCCGGGAGCCAGGGAGGAAGTGCAGATTGCCGCTTCCTTTGTCCACAATGTGTTGTCTCTTCATTGTGCAGGCTCCAATTGTCCCATCAGATCCTTCCTGGCTCCTAGGATTTACCTCCTTTTTTTTTTTTCCTCCAGTTGTTATTTTCCAGAACAACTTAAAATTTCGTCATTCTTCCAGATCATATAATTGTCTCTCACAAGTGTGTCAGTAAAATTCATCCATGTTCACTGATACCTGTTTCCCATGTTTCTCCTTTTTTCTTTTATAAGGTAGCCTGCCACTTAGCATTACTAGCTGTAGGGGTGTTTGTTGATATACAGCCTAAGCTACTTAAAGACAAAACAAAAACCTTTTCCAGTTCAACAATATAAAATTCTTTTCAGACTGTTTATCTCCCGAAGAGTACAGGGAGAATGTCTTTGAGGACTATTAGTCTCTTAAATTGTTGAAAAGACAGGACCCCCTATGACAACTTTCTGGGAGGCAGCCAAGACAGATATGGCTTCATGACTCACGGGCAAAGAGGAGTCTAGACATAAGATGCCTGTCCTCAGCTTCAACATGACACAGGACCAGAGAGTCCTGACACCATGGAGGGTCAAGCCAGCAGGTACCACACATCTCTGGTACAGCCCTACACCTAATTAACCAGAGGTTTTGCTGCTACTCTGATGCTAAATACGGTGAACTTAACTATGTGTTCCAGGGAGAGAATGTTAATACCAATAATGTCTGAGAGTGAATTTTGCCTTGGCCAATGAGAGTTCAGAGTCACATTTAAATTGATTTTAATAAAATTCTTATTTTGTGAACTAAAAGAAATTCCTTTCATTAAAAGTAATTTTAATAAAATATAAGTATAGTATTGCGAGACAGGATAAAACATATTTGGTTCTGCCAACTTGCTTTCATGATGAAGAATTTGATTCAGAAAATGGCAAGTCTTGCCTGTTATTACAGCTTATTAGTGGCACACAGGCCACAGCTCTGGTATCCTGCTTCTCACTCCAGAGTTCTTTGCATTGCATCCACTATGCCCCATTTTTTGCAAAAGAATTACTACTCCAATAAAATACTCATAGAAGATCTATTATTGTCTGTCCCAAGCTTTTTATGACAGCAGCAATTTCTCATTACATTACACAGCTAATGTGGATTCGGAGACATCAGAAGATCTCATCACAAAGATTTCATGGAGGGAAAGGGTATCATTGAAACCTTTTCATTCTGTTGCCAGTTCAGTTTCCCCTGCAGCATCAAATGACCTCTCCAGAGCGCTGATATGTTCTCAAGCCCAGACCACAGGAGCCAGACACCTTCGCCTTCTATTCTGGGCACTGACACACAAACTCCCTCAGTGGCCAGGGTCAATCGCTTACCTTTTCTGCCTTGGTCAGCCTGGACTCCAAAATGATATCATAACATTGCTGAACAAGGGTGGCCGAACGATGAGCGGCATCAAAAGCATGCATGGAAGACTGGGCACAGCCTTCCTTTTTTGCTGTTCAGAGAGAGACTTCCTTCACTGTTCAATTAGAAATATCATCCAGAAAGATTGGTCTTATCTTTTACACTTTTGGCAGTCTACCTGTATGCATGACAAAGGTTAAAAACAGACACTAAAAGGTGGTATATTGCAACAATGACCCAGAACGCACTCTGTTCTGTGTCAGACTATGTTCCCAACTCATACATCAGTTCTATGAGGTCTAGTATGTCAAAGACAGTGTGACATATTTCTGTTGTTCCAAAGATAAGAGGAGCAGTTTCAAGTCATTCATTATCAGTTTTCTTCCATGTAAAGATGTCTAAAATTTTATCAATATTTAAATAGTATGTTTTTCAAAATACTAGGCTACTAAAATGCTTTGAAAGGAAGCATTACTTGGAAAACACTACATATATAGCACTATTTTGGAAAATCACAATACTTAAGAAAATACAATGCACTCTAAATAGTTGTATTACAAGCTTGTGGAACTTCACTGAACCCAGAATTTTTCAAACTTCTTTGTCCTTACAACACATTTTTCCTCAAGCATAAATTAACCATATTGATGAATTAGTTTCAAAAAGAAAAAAAACACATTTTTGGGAATGCTAGATTTAAAAAGCTCTCAGAGAATTTTAGTTTGTCACTAGAGTTTCAAGCATGATTGTATGACGAACTGCCAGGAAGTTTCTGAGGAATTCTGTATCTGATGGAACACAGACTCAGAGACATATTAAAGTCCCTTCAATTTCCCAGATTTAATGAATCTCTTTCAATCCAAATCAGCAACATTATATAGTATTTTGTATGTCTACTATTAAACACAGTAGAATTCTTCATGTCTACTATTAGACAAAAATGCCACAAACTGTACTAGACAGATCCCTTAGATTCCTTATTTCATCTGTGTAATAACTCTGAAAGGAAGGTATTATAACTTAATTTACAGACGGAAAAAAATACAATGTCAAAGAACATGAATAAATTACTCACAGACACATAGCTAAATAAGTGGCATCCCAAGGACCGGAAACAGGGCTCATAAAATTTTCTGTTCTGTGGTACCACTTCCCTCAATTGTATCTGTTTCAAAGGAAACCACGGATAAATGGCTGAAACTGGTGTACTGCCCAGTCAAAATATGAGAGGATCATTTTGGTATTAGCCTCTATAGCCATTAGTAATACAGAAATAATATATTAGTTATGTGGGCTCATAGATTCACCTTCTATGTCCATGTATTTCTGATCTCCAGAATAAGCAAAGAGCAGACAGTTACTTATTTTTGATTTCTGGCTTTCATGCCTACTCTCACTTAGGTCTGTTTATGGAATGTTGTTCACAGGGATGGGTTTTGCTCCTCCATCAGGTCTCAAATTTTATGATGTTGCTTCAGGCCAGTCTTTCCGGTCACCTGTTGTGTTCCTCCTCCTGGTCACATGGTGGACTTGCTATTCCCACACCCCTTGGGATCAGGGGAAGCCAAGGGACCTGCACTCGCCAGTCGCTTGCAAACACCCCCTGGCCGGAACATTTCATTGCAGCGCCACCCCTCATGACAACCAGCAACGTTTTTCAAAACGCTAGTCCCCTGAAATGCTTCAGAAGGACATACTACTGGGCCACAGAAACTCCAAGATCAGAAGAGTCCTCTGCGGAGCCGGGTGAGCACACAATATGAAATTCTGGGTTTTCAGGAGCACGGTGTAACCTAGCCCAGTGTGTTTCAAAATGTAGGTGCATAACTCTCACTGGGAAAGCTCTTCCCCAAAAGATATTGATTGCATAGATTTTGTATCTTTCGATAAAATTTCTAGCTCTTTGGAAACTTGAATTTTTAAGACTCCCACATGCTGTGATGTACCCAGACCACACTTTGAGAAACACTTCCCCTGCTAATGCTGACACATACATCCCTTAACACAGTGATAGTGAAGCTTTTAGAGCTTTCAATGACACAAACAGCCCACCGTGGTGCGTGTGCAATAGGTTCGCCACCATGGCTCCAGCATAATGTTGCAGGCTCTAGCTTCCCAATCAGGCTCTATCGCATTGCCATTTCCATTTGCTCTCTATCACTTTACATGATCACCATTATTTGTTTACTTACATTTTGTATCTCTCTCCATTATGACACAAACTCCATGAAGACTGAGTCTTTGTCGTCTTTGTATTGTCATATCACCAAAATACTGAGTGATTCCTAGAATCATAAATAAATGAGATATCAGTCTACTTTGAATGTCTGAGATGCACCCTCTCATGTACTTTCTAATGATAACCAGACACTCCAAGCAGTAAATGTGTGAGCAGATGTAGCTAAAATAAAACATTGGTCCTGTGCACCAACCTCTTTTGTGGGTGCAGGACGATTTGAAGGGCCATCACAGAGCCTGCTGTCCTTGAGGGTAAAGTGCCGCATTCTCTCTGCCCTGGTCTGCAGCTGTGAGGTCCACATGAGTGTCTCCTTGGTGAATCGGGTCCTCTGGTCGCCCTGTCTGTATAAAGTGCATGCAAAGTTCATTTGTCCCAAGGAAGCAATCACACAGTCTCTTGTTTGTGACAGAAATATCTGCTGGGTGCAAGGCGGGATGACAGAGGAAGGCCCAGCACATGACGGGCCACCGCTCAGCAGCACTCCTGAGTCTCCCACACCTACTTCACAAATGGAGCCTCTGACACCACCTGACAGGGAGGAGGCATCCGTCATAACAGAGCCATCTCCCTGTGGATCTCTCGGTTGTTTCTCATAATTAACGGGGAAAATCATTTCAGTGTCTACTATGTACAGGGGCTACTTGGAGACATCAGAATTGAGGCAGAGATGCTCAAGAGAAGACTCAGATTCATATACAATGATACTCTACGGTCAGCTCTAGCTGGGAACAGAGGAAAAGAGTCGGCTATGACTTGACTATTGCTGAAGCAAAATGGGTAAGTAGGTTTACTTATGAAATTTTTATTACATTTCTATGTTTGAAAAAAATTTAATATAAGGTTGAAAATAGTCTCATCCAATGTATAATAAAGGAAAAAAAATCCAGTTCCATTTACCATGTAGGAAAAAAAGCAGATACTACAATGTCAAAGGCAGCCTGGTAGTTCTTGAGATGCAAACATATAGATGTCTTTTGATGTTGTTTAGACTGTATATTAAAGTAGAGTAATGAGCCAAAATATATTCTGAACTGTCAGTGTGGAAATACATTTGTAAGGATCTGTTATTGTTTTTAATGCTTAACATCTCAGTTATTCTTAGAGTGAAATAAAAGGTGTTTCTTGGGGCTGGGAACCTAGCTCAGTGGTTAGAGCGCTTGCCCTGTGAGCACAAGGCCCTGAGTTCTATCCCCAGCACAAATAAAAGGTGTTCCTTGTGGGAAAGGTATTTTACATGTACCTGCCATTGAGCAAGATTTTATCTCTTCTGCAATAATTTTGATGGAGAAACTTTGTACTTGAATGCTGGGAAAATTACCTGGAGAGAGCATTGTCCCTGGAGTCTCACTTAATAATGTAAGTATTATTACAAAAATGTAATATCAGTTGCAACTTTTACTGGAACTAATTCTAATGTAAACTTAGGTAGATGTTTTATATTTTTAATTAAAAATAAGTTTAAACTAGGAAGAACAGTTCAAAGAAATGCAATACATGTTGCAAAGTAACTTTATGAGACTTAGTGCTTAACCAGCATATACCCCTCCACTGTCCAGCCTGTGCCTGCAGTAGGGGCAGACAGGTGCCAGAATTTGACGACTGCTCTCCATAACGCCTTCCTGACCAGTACAGAACCAGAATGGGAAAGGAAAAGGCTGGCCTTGCAAGTCAGACTCCAGGTGGAATTCCAGCTCTTCCTGCTAAGTGACCTTGAACACTGAACAACTTACTTTGCTTTCCTAAATCTCATCCATAAAGCAGGGAATGATATTACCTGTTCCTATCATCGAATCACAGTAAAGTATTGATCAGAGGAGAATCTATGGTTTGGGACCAGGGGAGATGATTCAGGAGAATTCTGCAGGGCAGCCTGCCCTTGGAGTAGGAGGAGGCTAGGAGGAGAGCAAAATGAAAGGAAAAAAGGAAAGCGGTGAGTACTTTGTACTATTTTGCCTCCGAGGGGAAGGTAATCAAGAGCAAAGAAAGAATGGGCCTGTCAAATTCAAGTTCTTGCTTTAGTCTGTACTGAGCATATTCCATTACCCAGGTGCCTGAGCAAGCTGCTTCTGATTTATGGTAATTGCGATATAATGAGACACTACATGAAAATAAAATGAGCTGTAATTAGGGGTGGCACTAGAGTTTACTTAGCTCCACCCGGAAAAGAATCTGGGGAGGTGTTTATGAATGTCATGAAAGGGAAGAAAATGAGTTCTTTAAAACTGGGTCAACTCCGGTCACACATCTAGGAGACAGTTTGACACACCACGTGACGCTGCTTTCGCAGAGTGCGTTTGGTCAGTGGTAGCCTGTAAGTTTACACTCTGGTGTCAAGTCTATGCCACCGTCATTGCTTAGAGGGAAATGCCAAAATAAACAACCCAGAGATTGGGAAAAAGGATTTTCTCTCCTGGCTTTCCGTTAAAGGTTCAGATCAATCCAGGTGGCAAGTTAGAAGAGGGACCAGACTGTCCCCAGGAACAGCCAGGAACGGCCAACACGTCCTACTCTGCAGAGTTGTGAAAGTTAACAAGGTCACACGTGTAAGGGGCCTGGAACGCAGTGGGCTCTCAGCATCGTTCTTGTTGGTGGTGGCTGCTGCTCTCTTACTCTAAATATAGACCTCCCAGGTTAAACTGTTTTTGCCTTCAACCTTAGTATCAGCCTCCTGACAGACTGCAAAAGTAAGCAACATGCATTCAAAGCATTCAACAACAATGGAGGGAATTACCCAAGATATGGCACACGAAAGGCTTTTCATCACGTTACTGATCCCCAAAACTGTAAAATTCCAGACACATCAGCTGTCCCAGGCCAGCTTCTCTGCACCATGCAGCTGGCTCCTCCTGTGCCTTCCTCTGAGCCTCGGCCGGCTTCACTGATGATATTTCCTTACTCTCCCCTAGTCTAAGGAACCCCAGTTCTTCTTCCCTTTATTGTGCAGGCAGAGCAATTCTTCACCTGCCCAAGCTTGGGAGTCCAGCTTACATATCCCATCCATCAGCAAAATGAGGGGCAGCCTTTAGCTATAAGGGACTCTATTCAAAGAGCATTTCAATTTAAAATAGAATGTTTAGAGCTGGTGGGGTGGCCCAGGTTTGTAACCCCCGAATTTTGAAAGGTGAGGGAAGAGGATCTAAAATGCAAACCCCACCGCCACCCCAGGCAGCTTTTCCAGACCCTGTCCCAGTATTAACTTAAATTAAATTTAAAAGGCTGGAAATGTAGCTCGGTATGAACACTCTGTGTTCAATCCCCAGAACTACAAATAAATGAAGAATGAATGAATGAATGAATGTTTAGATGCATCATAATCTTCTTTAGTCCAAACTACTTAATCTTAGAGCAAATTTTTCCTTCCTCTCCTGCGAACTGTTATTAGCAAAACTTCACTGTCCAAATCTCAAACCAAGCGCCTCTCAGCCCCAGTCTTCCAAGGCTTTCTCACTCTATCTGCCCTCAGCTGTGAATGCCGTGTCTCAACCTCTCTGCTCCCAGAATGTCACTTCACTAATACGGACTTTCAAATCTATGTTTATTTGCTGTGAGAAGAGAAAGACTGGGCAAGAAAAGGCAAAGTAATTAGTGCCAAACTTGAAGCCAGACCCAAACGAAATGTTTATCGTTTCTCAGGGTCTCAATGATAAGTCACATGGTGGTCTACACTAAATATGTATGTCAGAGCTCCTTACACACATGCACCCAAGTGTGCAAAATAAACACAAAAGCAATCTTGAGGCCCAAAGTTGCTCTCAAAGTTTAAAAGGGCTGCTTTATATGAACAAATAAATAAGTAGTATGTTATGATGTATTATTCTGTAATCTATGCTAACTCATTACTTATTAAATGAGATTCATCAAAACAGTTACTTCTCATGGAGCTTTTGTCTTCTTCCTTCTTCCTCTGAAGATTTAATTCTAAACACAAGAGGAAGAAAAGAAAAAATGAGAGCAGACATAACCCAGTCAAAAAACTTGGATTTATGGAGTTCAACCTTGAAAATATTTTTTTAAAACATCAAGCATGTGAATTAAAGCTCCCACCAGGCAGCTATAATTTATACGGCAAGCAGTTGGCAGGTAATTCGAGCACACTGTGATACTGGTAGCAAGAGGATCCTCTTCACTGAAAGCCAGACCCTTTGTGCGACACCCGGAGGGGGAGAGAAATACATTCACTCTGTAGCTAGGAAGGGCTGTTTCCTGTTCAGTGGGCATCTGTTAATAAAAACAAACTAACAAGAAAAGGTGATTCGCCACTGCAGTGTAAACTTGACCTACCGGAAAAGCAAAAGGCAATGAAGCCTTAGGCAGTTGGGCCAATATGGAGCATCCGCCACAGTTGCAAAATTGCAGGCAAACAAAGTGAAAGAGAATGAAAATATAAGTCAGTGGTAGGCTTTTGATATTTTACAGCCATTATTTTTTATTTATTTCGATATTTTTTCAAACAATCCATCTTAATTTTAGGGGTGTAAAAAAATCTATTATCTGCAAATTGTTTTTAATTTTTTGGTTGATGGCAAGCAATAAGGATTTGTACTTCTGTCTCTGAAGATTTTTTTTTTTTTTTGTGGTGCCAGGGATCGAACTAAGGGCCTTGTGCTTACAAGGCAAGCACTCTAATCACTGAGCTAAATCCCCAGCCCCCTGTCTCTGAAGATTTATACTATATTTCACCACTAGCCTGAGTCCAAACATACTATTCTAAAGGCAAAAGCCTACTTACACCTAAGCTTTGGGGAAAAGTATGAAAGACCCTATTTTCCTATAATAGATCTCTTTCCCACCATATGACAGACCTTTACAAAAATGGGGATTGAAGGGTGGTGGTAGATCCCAATGATACCAGTTGATTTCTTGAAGGCAGTAACAATTATACCCATCCCAAGAGCCTGGAGAGCCCCCTTTCTGGTTTCCTAATTAACTGTCTGATAATGAGTTCTTTCAGTGGTATTCACCTTATTTGTAATCATGGTCTCCAACAGGATGGAATTACTCACCTTTGTTGTGCTCTGATGTGTTGTTCTCTCATTGTCGAGTTCTTTGGAACTTGGTACCGTATCACCCCCACTTTAGGTTAGTGCTTTTTCTCAGAAAACATAGAAACTGAAAGTTCTAAAGAATTAACAGGTAAGAGAAACCTTGGCAATGAGAAAATTCACTACACTTGAGTCAAAAGCCCAGGGTTCTGGGCTCTGATTTGGCCTTGACTCAGTTGCCTTATATGCAGTATGTAATCTGCATTGCCAAAGGGCTGAAGACTCTTTGTCTTTAAGAAGAACAATGAAAACCCCAGCAAAGTTACTATCAGAAAACGTAAACTGGTAGCCCCTCGTATTCTTTCTACCTGTCCTGTTGCATTTGGTTGGTATGATAATTTTTAAATCAAAACAGATTTCAAATGAAATTGCATATTTACAGATTTTCTTGAAACTTTGTCACAGCTCATAAAATAAACCTATGTTTGTTAAAAATCGCTCTTTGTGGGGCTGGGGATTTAGCTCAGTGGTTAGAGTGCTTGCTTTGCAAGCACAAGGCTCTGAGTTCGATCCCCAGCACCTAAAAAAAAAAATAAATAAATAAATAAAAAAAAAAAAAAATCGCTCTTTGTCAAGAGATCTGGGCTCTCAGATTTCCACTGCCTCCTCACCACTCTGATATATATGCACTAAAGCAAGGTGAATTAAGGCCTTTGAGTTTACTACCTTTAGCCTAGAAGAGGCAAAGGTAGGTTAACAAGTGATTATCAGACACCAAAGAGCACGGAGAAGCCAAGACACCCGTCAAATGCTGAAGGCTTGGACACGCAGGGACATTTACAAACGATCACAATCTCCTGTTAGTCAGGCAGTCTCCCCCTTCACTGCTGGATAGACAATAGATAAATAAATAGCAAGAATACATGTGATATATATTTAGATTGCACATTAGACTTTAAAATCTCTGCCTAACTGAATGCATTAGCCCATGTTTTCTGTTTATGTCTCCACAGTGCCATGGAAACACAGTGCAGCATCCTAATGGGCCTCTCCCGGCAATAAATAAACAAAGTCTTTGTCTATTCATGTTTCAATTTCTTTCTTTTTTTTATGTAATTTACAATTTCAAAAAAGAAAACAGATCGGTGGTGTTTTGCCATTGTTTTCCTCTCTGCCCCTTCTAGTTTCCTGTCTTGCAAAAAGGACATCTGCAGAGAATACAAAATGCACCTTCTGGTGGTTGCTGAAATCAAACCAGCATTGTCAGCATTCAGAGAGCTGCGGACTCCCAGCTGGACTCGTCTTTCCCCTTTATAAAACCCCGTGATAATTAAACTCCATAATGAGGGTCTTGAAGCATTTCAGTCTAACCCAAAGAGCACTTAATATAGTTGTTTATGGTTGAAAACTGATATAAAACAAAGTCTGGTGGGTTTTGTCTCCTTCTTCAGCATAAAAGGCAATATCTAGTCCATTTCTGCAGAGAGCAACAGGAGTCACCTCCCTTAAATGGCTCCTTGACGGCAGTGACACGTTCTCACTTCCCTGGCTCCAATGCATGTACGGCAGGCAAGCCGCTGGCTGCCACCTGCAGGTGCAGGGGCAGGGTGAAATCCGAAGCTCAAAGTGCTTCCCAGATAGCTCTCTGCTGTCTGGCACCTGCTATCCCCTACCACGAGGTAACTCAAGACTTGGAAAGGCAGATTTCTATCTCTGAGGAGAGCTGGACAGATTCGATTAGGTGGCTCAAATCTGCAGAGTGTCTTGGCCACATAAGCAGGGACCTCAATCACGGGAGGCAGGACACGGAGCAAGCAAGTCCCCGGCTTCTCCTGCAAGCCCTCCGGGTGAGGTCCTGAAGAGACTTTGCTAAGCCACTCAAGCCGGGTTTTACCTCCCTGCCAATCCAGCTGGTAGAATTCACTCTGGCCACATCCCAACCACAGACATCACACTGTAAACCTCAGTGCCAGGATCTGGCAAGTCATGTCTGTGTCCATCAGTCTCAGAAAGCAGTCTGTGGCCCAGATTTGAAGGCATTCACAAAATGGATCTGTCACAGCATCTGCCCAAGGAGAGGCATTTTTCATCTAGCATTTTCAAATGCTGAGTCCCAAGTCAGAAAGCAAAGTGTCCACAAAAATGCCTTGCTAGATAATAATCGAGTGTTATGGCCTTTGATTTTCTAAAGTGGTATATAATAACCTGTCCATCTGAATTATGATTCCATATCCTTTGTGAAATAATAATAGCAACAACAGTATTATCATATAACATTATTAGGTACTTACCTTGTGCTTCTGAGATGTTATTATCCCCTTGTCACAGATGAAGCAAAGTTTCCAGAGGTAAATAACATGGCCAAGGTCAGAAAGCCAGTAAGAGGCTGAACTAGGATGGAAACCAGCTTTTTCAGTTGCAAAACTCATACTTCTTGCTCCCACATTTTCTAAGCACCTACTATGAGCTCCCCACAGTGCTGGGATGTTTTATCCATGTGGTCTCAACTTTTGAATTTCTGTGATTCATTTCATCCCCAAATAAAAACTCTACTAGGACTAGATTTTCCTAGCTCAGGTGCCAGGAGGAAGAGACACACAAAAAATGCTCTTTTATTTATCAGGACTTCTTTCTTTTGGGGACGAATTGTTGTTGTTTTGTATGTTTTGTTCATAACATCTCTATACTCTGCCTCAGATCATCTCTATCTTTGTAAAATTTTTATTTTTGCTTTGTATCATGTTTGTCTCAGAAGTTGCACAAAATCTTTTACAAATAGGCATGGTATAAATGCAGGCATATCTGCCTTATTGTTATAATTGTATTCTGGAAAAAGCTCACATTCCACATAATTGTACACTAAAAATAATAGGGTTTGTAGGGAAAAGAGACATGAGATAGATGAACTCAAAATTTACAAGTATTGTAACAAGTATCCTATCTCAAATAATATGATATTAATAAACTCTAGGTCAATTATCTCTCCTTAGACACACACACTTAAAATCTCATTTATTCTTTGCATATTTATATTCTGGACTTCTGTTCCTCTTTCAAGATGCTAGCCCTTGTAACATTCTCCTGTATCAGAGATCAATTTCATCAAAATCCAAAATATAGTCTGCGGGCAATCATCTTCCTCAGTTTTGGGGAGCAGTGATACAAGTAGAATCATTTTCACAGATTTTTTATTGGTGCTGGTAGATAGTTTAACTTGGGCAATGTAAGGGCTCTGGATGACACAGAGCAAGCCGCATTTGCAGTACAGGAAGAGGTGCCTCTGCCTTGTGGGTTTTCTTACCTTCTTGTGCATACTCCTAAGGCTTTCTCTTTTACTGTAAAAAAGCTTGCCACCATCTTCAAAATATCAGCATGCTAGAAAACATCCTCTAGGAGCCACCTAGAATTTCAAATTATCCTGCAATCAGGGACAAACGCAGCTTTTGTGGAATCTCAATCCTCTGTGCTTTTGAAGTCCTCTAAGAAAAAGTACACACAATTACTAATGTCAAATCTGGTTGAAAAGTAACTACTCATTTAGAATTTAGAATAAGGGACAACTCACAACAATTTACCCATTTTGAAATGCTGATGATTGCCACAATCTTCATGAGATGCAGAAAACCTATTTGTTTTCATTAATTAATTGACCTGGACCACTTTTATAATGCTGTGTTGACTCTATCTCTTGTTTGTACTCTCCGATTATCTCTTGGTGTGATGGTTAAGTGATAATCTTTCCTGTGGAGGAAATAAAATTCAAGCCCACCTCAAACAAAATTGACAAAAGTCTTTTTTCTCATTGATAGTTTAAGGGCGTTTCTTTCAAAATTGCACCATTTGTTATTGCAACGTTTAGAATTTTTGACAACCTGGGAAAAATATTTATCAAGTTTCTTTCACCCGATGAACTGTAAGATTACAAGACTACGAGGCTCTATAAGTTTCTTTGAGTAGTGACAGGTCTTAAATATCTTGGGATTGGGGCTGGGGATTTAGCTCAGTGGTTAGAGTGCTTGCCTTGCAAGCACAAGGCCCTGAGTTCGATCCCCGGCACCAAAAAAAAAAAACAAAAATCTTGGGATTATCAACAGCCACCAACAAGTTAGGTGCCAATGTCCTCACTGCACTAGCATATTATGAGTTATGTTCTCTGTGTTAATGATTGTCTTTTGGTCCAAACCAGCAGAATATTCAAATTCTTCTACAATATGATCACATGGTTCTGTTCTTTATGTGGGTTACCAAAAAACCCAAGAGTTTATGCATTTATTATTTTTAAGTTAATATTTGTTCTCATTTTCTCTTTTTTAGACATTAATTCTATTAAGAATGTATCTCTTGCTCCCAATTAATTGCTGTTATTTGTATCACATCTTAGTAAATTTTACAGAAACACATCACCGTCATATGAACAAAATGCTGAATTAGCTTTAGGGTAAATCTGCTTCTGTTGACATCATTTTTCTATTCACCAATCCCATAAGAACTAATTCACATTAAGAAAATCTGTAGTACAGTAGAACAGACCCTTCAATGAACAAGTTAATAATACACAACAGCATGACATTTTGCCACAGTCATACCCCTCGCTAATTCTGAAACTGTATAGATTCAAAGGTAAGTATTGTTAACACCAATGGCTACGCTAGTTAGCTTAATAACAAGAACAATAAACATAAAATAGCAACTTTTGGCTAATTAAGTGTCATTATTTGGGCAAGTTTGATTGATTGGTTTGTTTTTAATTGGATTAGCCCTTTAACTGAATTGTGGAAGCTTCAGAGTGTGTGGCTTAATAATCCAAGTGAGAACTGGGCTAGATCTGACTAAGGCCCAGTCCTGCTGGCAGCAGTCAGATGCGTTTTGAGAAAATCTCCCTCGAGCCTTTCATGCCTGCACTTGCTGCTTTACTCAATTTTACAGAATTAATAACCTGTAGAAACATGTTAAATGTTAAACACTTCAGAAGAAGCTAAAAACTCAATGTTATTTCTACTTAAGTATTAAGGAGAGTCCCCATGTCCTTCTCCAAGGAAAGAGAACTTCTAATTGGCAAGCTTTCCAGATGGGGAAGCTACACAGAAGGAGACTCTGTTGTGAGAGGAAAGTTCCGCTAGGAGGGCGTGAAACCCAGACTAGTCACACGGGTCCAGGAGACCATACTCCCCTCTGCTCAAGGTGGTGAGTTCAGCTCACTCCACTTGCGAAGAGAATCATCATATGAAACAGTTGTTCCACTTCTGCTTTCTCAGAAACCTTCTATTATGCCATGCATGTTTCTGCCTGTAACAGGAAGAGCAATAAAAGACATTTTATGGTTTGTATCACAGGCTATTTAAATTAGCTATTTATAGAGTGGTCCAAAACCAGCAATGCAGACAGTGACGGGCAGCCAGGCAGAAAGGCAGTTTCAGACCCTACTGTGACCTGCTAATTGAATGAGCAAATGATTTTTTCCTATTTTATCAGAATTTTAATTAAGTAATACTATAATTAGCAGTTTTTATCAGAAAATGAAAATAATGTTTATTATAAAAAACCACAGAACTACAAACATTAGCGCTGTTAACATTTTTATGCAGGCATCTGTAGCCCTTTTCTATATGCATCACATATTAAAAATAAAGTATATCTATATATGCTGTTTATAGCCTGCTTTTTATAATTAGCAATACTATAATATAAAAACATCCTTCCATTTTGATATACATATTCCAGGCTTGTCATTTTACTTTTCATAGAATACATTATTCTATTGCATGGCGAAACGTTATTTAAGTAAACTCTTCTTGAACAAAGAAGCATATATGTGATTTCTTTTAATAAAAATAGAATTTCAAGGTCAAGGTGTGGACATAGACAAATTTTTACGTACTTTGCAAAATGCCCTGCCAGAAAATTTAAGTGGTATCAATCTCCTAAATCTTGGCCAATCTGACCAGGAGACAATTGTATCTTATTGTAGACAAGTACTTTAAATCATATCCTAAATTTAAGTGTTTATACGGTATATTTTTATATTATTAAGTAAAACAATGAGTGTTCAATAACTGATTCCCTTTTGTAATTTCAAACCAAATAATCCTCTGTTCGGGAAACTGGTAACTCAAAGGTAACACCATGAGGTGTGATTTACGCTAGAGTCTCTGGAATGCAAAAAATTACTAAGGCAATGGTATCACTCTCAGTCTCTTTCTGCCTCTGTCCACACAACCCTTCAGTTTTCTCTGAGTCCCTCTTTCCATGCCCACTTGTTACATGTGATTCTACCCCTAGACATGCGTGTTCGGCCCCTCTGCTCTCACTTGATGCTACCCTCACTCCTGGTTCACCACACCCCTGTCTATCCCAGGCCTGGGTCGGGCCTCCTTGCTGTACCAGGCTATTTCCCCCAGTTTGCAACCTTCTTCCCTGTGCAGAAGTTTCTCAACACTCTACTTAAATATTACTTCACGAGAAGCCTTGCCTGACTTCATGGATTGCTACGTCTCTCTGCATTTTGACTCCCTCTGCTCTGCCACATCAGCATGGCCACTTGATCACAAAGTGGAGAATGTGGTTGTTTGGCCATTTGCCCACTTCTTACAGGCAAGGTTTTATTTCCCATCTCTGTTTTCATAAGGACCAAAAACCTGGCACAAAGTAAATGATTGATAGCAATGTTGAATAAATCTATAAATAAAACTACAAAGTATTTACTAGTGCCCTTCACTTCAAATTAGAAAAAGCTGAAACCAAACACTTAAATAAAAGAACAGAAACTTTGGGTGAAAATATTTCAAATGACAGTATTATTTACTAATGTAATACATTTCCTTAACGCAAGAGCTTAATTTCCAATGCAGAACACAAATGAAGAACATATTTTCAGAGAACAGAAGAAAAAACAAAACTTTCTGCTTATAGCACCTTGTTTCAAAGGAAAAAAGAATTTTCCTTTTCTTGTTTTTCCTCCATTTCTTAAAACTACCAACCATTATTTAAAATTCCCTTCCCATCACTCAAAGAAAGAGAGATTGTTGTTCATTCTGAGTTAGAGTTTTGCTTATTTGACCAGCAGGGTCAGGACAATAAATCACTCAACCCCCAGGGAATAAGAAAATGCTTCATGGATTTGTGCAGTTACTAGGGGAAAAAACTAGAGAAGAAAACTTTCAGGATTCAATTAATTTTCAAATTCCGCACAAGACTTAAGAAAAGATAACATGAAGACCATATATTGGGGAAGCAAACGGAAGAGAAATAAAAACAGAAGTGGCATTTCCACTGGGGGAGAAGATATGGTCCATTTTTCAAACATCCCATGAAAAGAACCCGCTTTTTCCTCATTCTTATAAACAGGACTCAAACATTCCCCAGGTGGCCACCTGACCCCAGTTCCTGGCAGCATCTGTCCCACTTAAAGTGGTGATAGTTGTGTTGCCTTTGCTGATCTGGCTGATGACAGCCAACGGCTACCCCAGATGCCACTTCTGACCTTCCTTGGTGCAGAAGGGTTTGATGAAGCAACAAAGCCCAATGTCTGCTTCTGGGGGTGAGGAATAATGAATGCGGTGGGAAGGAAGCTGACTGGGGGAATTTGGGACCCAAATACGACAGACAAGGAACCAAGACTAGGGAATGCATGAGATTCTGTTTTGAGGAGTCCTTATGAGTGCAGGGAACATTCGATTTGCATTCTCCTTTATAAAATAAAGCCAAAGCCAAAAGCAAAGAATTAAGGTGAAGCTATTGAGCAATTATAGTTTCTTATTTGAGGGGAGGACTGTTTTACCAAGTATTTATCGCACAGAACCCACACTATAATAATGCCAAAGCATTCCAGTCTTCATCCTAAATGGGTGTAAAATTATTTTTTCCTTTTTTTCTCTAGTCTTGCTCTGTGGTCTTGAGAAAAATACTTAACATTTCTATGTCTCAGATAGAGGGTCAGGGTATACTTGCCTCTTTTGTCAGCTTCACCTTAAAAATATTAGACTCCAAACTACAGTAACCCTTAAAGGAGACTATATGTAAGATACCAATTTTATATAGTACAGCTAGAGAACATATGTGAAGTTCTTAGAATTGTGCCTGGCACATCATAGTAACTTACCAAGTGTTACTTATGTCCCCCTTCTCCATCAGAGAAAATTAATTACACACTTTATGTGTTCATAGAACACAAAATAAGGTAGAGTAATATTGAAGGATTTTATTTTTCTAAAATCATCCCTCTCTTCATTTTTGGCTTTTTGTAATACATTGTGCACGTAATCCTGTGGAACTCTCAACAGCATAGAAATAAAGTATTGATACATGGACATGAGCCTGGAGACCAGCAACCTAATACAGAAAAGGTGGTTTGAAAATAATATTAGAAATCCTGTTGCCTCTGACTTTGATAGAAGTCTCAGCATCCTCCTACTTGGTAGGCTTGGGTGGAGGTGTACTGTAGTTCTGCCTCGGTCTGAAATCCAAGCACACGACAACATTTTTGCTGTTTTACAAGATTTCCTGGAGTTTGCACTCCCTTCCTGATCTTGGCAAAAGTTTTTCTGCTAAAATAACATACAGAATCCTCACCAAAGCGGTGTGCTGCTGAAATGCCAGAACACTGCTATGTGGGCAAAACCTGCGAGCGACAGTCCCCACCTCCTACCTGGCCAGCTTTATCTTCCCACAGTTTCCTAAAGTTTTCTTGGAAGGAGTGTTATTTTTTTCCCAAGATAAAAATAGCATTTCTAGTTCTAGAAATCCCTGATTTTTTCTTACCTTCCGACTCTAAGCAAGCTCCATAAATGACCGGTTCAAAACCAAACTAAAAATTCTTATAGAATGTGCTAGACAAATTAAAAACCCTGAATGTAACTTTCATATCTTCAGTATTAAAATAGAAATATCCCCATGTTAATGTTAGCCAAGTGCTTTTATTCTTCAAAATCCGTAATCAAAAAACAATCCTGCTTATTTGCCCAACATCAACCTCTTGTTGAAAATAGGAAGTTGGGGTTTTCTTTACTTCTTATTATCATCGGTCACCATTTAAATTCCTAATTCACATTTAGCACATTCAGGGCTTCACGGGACCATCTTCTGTACAAAGATGTTGAATTCTTTCTTTTGCCAACAATATATAAGTGTATCTATGAGCAAGGTGCTGCTCTTAATGTTAGGAATATGGCTATAGAAATGACTGCCTGTTTCTAGAGAGTACCGAGATCAAAATAAAGTAGAGGAAGCACACCAGACGCCATAGGACAGTAGTTACTGCTCTAGAGGGAGCCAGGAAAGCCTCCACGGTAGTTAGGGTATGAGCAGATTCCCGAAGGAAAACACGTGGATAACTTGGAAGAGCACCCCAAGAAAAGTCTTGCCGCAGAAACACATTTTGGTACTCGTGGAAAGCAAGGAGTCAGATCCACGAACACAGGGCAGTTCGGCCATGACTTGAATTCACATGAGTTAGGAAGCCAGTAGAGAGTTTGGAGAATAAGAGTGAAATCGTGTGATTTATATTTTAAACGATCACTCCACCTGGAGCATGGAGAACACATACCAGCTGCAAAGAGGCAGAACAGACAACAGCTGGTAAGGAAAGCGTCTTAGGGAGATAGCGATGAGGAAAGAGAAGTGGTCAGATTCAGGACATATTTCAATGTTTATGTCGCATCCCCCCCAGATGTGGTTTAGGAAAGAAAGAGAAACCCAGGATGATCCCAAGGACCGTAGTCTGAATGACGACAGACAGAACAGTTGCCGTTTAGCAGGAAGTAGAAAAGGCTGTATTTGGGGACAGAAGAATCAAAAGCTCAGGCTTGAATGTGTCACACTGGAGTTGCCTATTAGAGATCTGGGTTGACACATCACACGCGCAGTTGAATGTGTGGGAGTCGAATGCCACCGTTTGACCATAGAATACATCATAATCCGACTGTGCTGGCCACCTATTTCTGCAGTAGTACCACACAGCAAGCAACCCCAAAACTAGGTGTCCTATAACAAAAAACAGTTGTTTCCAAGGGTAATTCATTTGTGGGTTGGCTGAGATGACTCCACCCCAGTCTGCAGTGTAGCTGTGTTAGTTCTAGGTTTGGGGTCAGTTTAGCTCTGTCCTATATATCCCATTACAGGATCCATGAGAGGCCATCACAAAATACTGGGAGTGTTCAAATTGCCAAAAGATTTATTACAATAAAAGTTGCCACGAATTGCCCTCAAAATTCTCTCCTTCACTTGGAACACACTTAGCCCATTGTTCTTGCCACTTTCTGAAGCAGTTCTGGAAGATCTCTTTTGTGAGTGTCATCAGTTATACTCTCACGGTTGTCTCTACGTCCTGACTAGTCCAAAACACTTACCTTTCATGGTCATTTTGACTTTGGGGAAGAGCCAAAAGTGACACACTGCCAGATCCAGTGAAGAAGGTGGGTAAGGACACCCCAAAATGTTTCTGCTTGACAGAAATTGCCATAAATGATTTGAACTGGTTCAGGACTTCAAGGCAGTCGTGAAAAGATACTCACAAAGAGGGGCTGGGGGTTTAGTCCAGTGGTACAGCACTTGCCTAGCAAAAGCAGAAAGCCCTGAGTTCGATCCCCAGCACTGTCCCCACAAAAAAAAACAAGATACCCATAAAGGAGAACTTCCAGAACTGCTTCAGAAAGTAGCAGGACTTTCAGGATAAGTGTGTTTGAAGTGAGAGGGAGTATTTTGTGGGATTAATAGCAATGTGTCTTTTACTATAACACTTTTTTAATTTAAATATTTTCATCACATATCCTAGACTGACAGGTCAGCAGACAGCTGGGGCATGCTCTTCTCACAGTGCTCACACAAACAGGAGGTAGCAGGTGGAATACACAGTGTATCTAAGGCTTTGTCTCAAAATCTAGTCATTGTCCCTTCCACCCATGTTCTACCGGCCAGTGTAATTGTTTGGTAAAGCCCAAGATCATGGGTATGTTGCAAGTATAGCTCACTACAAAAAACTTTTCTCAGATCCTTTCATCTTTCAGCCCAATGAGTTTCTTCAAGTATCAAGTTTTGAAAACCATTTTACAAATCTATTTCAGGTGCATGGGATTAGAGTTTTTCCCTACCAACAAGAAAAATAAGTACGTATTTTCTAATAACTGGATACACATCATTTCTTTAAAAAGCATCTTCGTTAGTTCTTCTCAGACAGTCCATGGAGGAGCAGTTTTTTATTCAATGAAACATAAATTTATCATTTTATAAAACACAATAAAACTAATTCCTAAGGCTGAATTTTGTGAAAAAAAAAAGATATACAAAATTCAGTCCCATGTTTTCAGAAAAGTACCTGACCACATGGTTATAAATGTTTCTAACCACTCTCAATTTCTGTAATTATCTTACTAAAAATCTTGTATGGAGTAACATCAGCACCTACTTTAAGAAAAATCTTGTATGGAGTAACATCAGCACCTACTTTAAGAAGCATTGTCCTGGGCTGGGGATTTAACTCAGTGGTTAAAGTGCTTGCCTTGCAAACACAAGGACCTGAGTTCGATCCCCAGCGCCAAAAACAAAAAAAAAAAAAGAAGCATTGTCCTAGGTGATTCAGCCAGAACCAGATCCCCCCCTTCATCCCCAAAAAACTTAGTACCATTGAATAATATTAATCTGAACAAAAAACTAAGTTGCTAAGGATTTGCAGTTTAATTTGACTTGTACCCAAGCTTACTCAAGTATTAATTCAATTTTCCAGGCATTTTGTGGCCCCAGGATTCCATGCTTCAGTTATTAAGTAAAAAAAAGAAAGAAAAGGGCTGTGTCAAATAGCCATATGCTGCTTTATGATTTTTACTGTGTTTTCTTGATTCTTACAGCAGTGCTTTTCAGAGTTTTTGTCCATGCTGTACACACACAAATTACCCAAATCTCCTGGCCACATCCTGAGTCTACTTTAATGGACTGTTATCAAGCTGTGCTTTTTAAATGTTCCAGCATTTGATCTTTTTAAAATGCTCTGAGACTTAACTGATGTCAAACTGGCTGGTCTAATTTCCCGCTATGTCTTTAGATTCGTTTTTAAAAATAATTGGGTGTTGAATTAGAGATTTCCTTCCTTTCTTTCTCAGATAATTAGTACTAAATTTAGTGAAGTTCTGACCCCAAAATAAATAAGTAAATAAATCTATCTGTTCCATCCTATTAATTTCCTATGCTTGGACTTGCTGTCTCCAAAGTCGCAAGCTACTCTAGAGCCCAAATAAAACTAAATGGGTTACACACCCCTAGAAAAGAAGCACTTTTTAGACTCTAAGGTATCCTGGGTACCAAATGTATGAATAGGATGTGACAAATACTGTCCGGACAAAGAGCAGCATCCAGAAATCCTACCTGTGATGAAAGGACAGTCAAAGAATGGTGAGACTGCCCCTGATGCTAAAAGCCAGGACCTCTTCCCGGAAACAGTCTCAGCGGGACAGGGACCAAGGACAGCAAGCCGCAGAACCAGGAACCCGGCCTCCCGGACCCACCACTCCACCCAGAAGTGTCCAAGACTTTAGGCGAGTCTCTCGACTGCTCCTGTTTGTTTCCATTACAATAGCTGCTGTTCAAAACAGATTAAATTCACAATATTGAATCATTTTTATTCTCTCTTGGGAATTCTTCTCAAACAAAAATGAACAGTTTCTGATCAACATGCCCAGGACAAGAAATGTTAGTTTGGGGTTATCTCTATGTAACGCTGACAAGTCAGTTGATTATTCAGTCAAACCTGTTCAGTAAAAAATAAAATCAGGGCTACAGTTGAATTGAGTGGTCCACTCAGTTATCCTGCAGATAACTGAGACCCAATTTTTGAGCACATGGTGTTTCACTTATTACATATTAATCTAGCAGCCCCATTGAGAAAGCATCTAATTCACTTTTCACCTTTCAGAGAAACTTCCATTAGTAGGAAATCAGGTAATTGCTAAACAAATTACTAAAACTCACTTGTATTTTTTTAAAGATGTTTAGAATATTGAACCAAAAAACTATATTCAAAGGTGGAATTCATAGCAAGAAAATACTTAGATGTTTCGTAAAATCTTAATGTTAAGAGTCACATTTGGTTTTCAGCTTTACTTAGAATGATAACTGCAAATGCGAACCTGAGATGAGTCATATCTGCTCCCAGTGGGCGCCCGAGAGCTGCTGCGTCTGCTCACCTGCCGTTGCTCACATCTTCTGTGCCTGCCTCCCGGAAGAACGGCACCCTCTTCACTTGGAATGAACCAGGAAAGCCTGGAGTATGGATTCAGGTTACTGAGGCTTCATGGATACCGCAGAAAAACTCAGAACTGACATACCACACTTTGAAGTATACTCTTCCATCCAGTATAAAATATTATGTAAAAAAGAAAGACTATACTTACAATATAAAGTAGAAACAATAAGCAAAATTTATTGTAACAGCAGTATATAATAATAGGCATATTTATGTAAATTGAAATTTCTACTCATTAGAGTACATTAGCAAAAGCAATTATGGATCTCAAAGAAAGAATCTCAATAAATTTAAGAATGTTCCTGCATTTATCTTGCTCAAGCTTCTATAGCAAAATGATACCAACTGGATAGATTAAACAATAGAAACTTACTTCCTACCGTTCTGAGGGTTAAAGGTCCAAGACATAGGTGTGGCACGGGTAGGTTCCTTTTGAGGCCTTTTCCTGGTTGGTAGCTGACCGCCCCTCCCTGTGCCCCTACATGGAGGAGAGAGAACTCTGATCTCTCATTTCCTCTGGACACTCATTTCAGATTAGGGCTCTACATTAACGATAGCTCCACACACTGTTACCTGGCAAGTCAGGGCTGCAATATATGGATGGGGGCCCAGTTCAGTCCTACACATTGAAAAATCATAAAAGAAGCACATCTGAACAGTGAGAGTCTTTAGTAAATGAAACTAAGAAAATACACTTCACTCTGTAACTAATTCTAAGGAGATTAAAATTAAATCACAAGAAAGAAGGCAAACTGTTGATCACAACTAAGAGGATTAAAAATAAAAGAAAAAATTATGAAGAAAAGGACCAAAATGGGTAACATGAAGAAAATTAAAACACATGTTCAATTCAGAGAAAAAAATCATGACATTTAAGTAAAAAGTAAAACAACATAGAAATGACTCAAATGAAAAAAGGACAGCAGAATGGAGATAGAATAGAGATAGACACTTATATCTACCTAACATCTATAAAATCTATAAAATGTTTGAGTGTTGCTAAGATTTCATTAGAAAAATGCACCAAAAAGAAAATACAAATATGAGACGAAAACATGACAAAAGTTTATCTTATTCACAAAAAAGAAAAAGTAATGACTAGTATTTTATATCTAATAAGCAATTTTTAAAAATTAGGGGGGCTAGTGCATGAAAAATATATTTTAAAACATTGCTAAAAGCTATGAAAATAATAAACATTTTATAAAGGCATTGGGAAGTATATATCAAAAGCATTAAAAATATTTCACCTCAGTCAAACCTAATAATTCATTCTAAAGTATATATTGCTATTAAAATCATCAAAAAATTGTATAGTGATGTTCCTTACTTCCAAAGCAGATGCTCTGGCTGCCCACCTAGCCTTACTGTGATGGTTATTTTTATCAAATATTATTCCAGTCATTTGTATGAGGTTGTTTCTGAATGAAATTAATACTTAAACTGGTAGGCCGAGTCCAGCAGATTACCGTTCATAACGTAATGGGCCTCATCCAGTCGCCTGAAGACCTGAATAGAAGAAAAAGTTTCACCTTCCTGGAGTAAGAGACAATTCTCCTGCCTAATGGCCTTTGAACTAGGACACTGGTTTTTCTCCTCGTATTGGATGTAGACTGCTTTCAGATTAGAATACCACCGCTGGCTCTTCTGGCTGTCAGGGCTTCGGACTTTGGCTGGAACTGACCCTTCAGCCTTGCTGGGTCTCCTGCTTTCTGATAGCATGAAATCTTGGGACTTGTCTGCCTTCAAGAACATGTGAGCCCATTCCTTATAACACAAACACACACCTCTAAACACACTATACACGTCCTGTTGCTCTGTTTCTCTGAAGAACTATGACTCATACGCCACCATTTCCAGTTCCTCTTTGCTAACTGAAATCCATCAGGCCTCGATGGGGGTCAAGGGTGAGGGATGTGCCTAGTGTCAGGAAAGAATAATATTTGTCCTAGTAAATCATGACAACCTTGTCAATCTTCTCACGGCTGAACCATGTTTGGGCGTATCACCTGATTCTGGACACACGCATCTAAGGTGAGTTCTGATGGGACTTCCTGAGCCGGATTCTTCTCTCCAATAAAAGAGAACCGTGAAGAAGTAGTCCTTTCTTTCTCCAGCTCTACTCTCTCTGGTTTGACGTTTGCCCCACAGTGATGGGCTTGATGCAGACGCAGCGCTCTTCCGATCATGAGGGGCAGCCTGTGAGAATCAGAGAAGTAGATTCAAATCTCAAGCGCCACTGAGCAATCAAATAGGCATTAGCTTATGATGCAAATAGCAAATGTCCTTATGGCTTATCTAATGAAGATTTCATCTTAGATATAAATATCCAAATTTGTATCATTTGCTTACTTCTTTTAATTTATTTATAATAGCCAAAAATCTATGGTAATTATTTAAACCATAAGGGAATAGTAAAGCAAACCATAATATATTACTTCAGTGAAAAATTATCCACACATTATAAAAGTTAAAAACTAAAACCTTGCAACACGGCAAAATATCACAAGTAAAGATAATGTTTATAAAATAATGTTATAGTTTGCTTAATGATAGTAAAATAGAAAAATATTATAAATATGTATGCAAGCATAATGTTAATTGCAAAAATAGAATAACATAGTAGCATAAGTTGCACAATATCACTGAAATACGTTTTTAAAAACCAACAAATATAGGATTTTTGTGTCCTAAGAACAATAATGATTTGGACACAAGTTCATACGGATTGCTTTGTGGAAAGGTTAAACTAAATCTGAGAACATAGAAAAATATTTCTACTTTTTAAGTAAGCAAAATGTAAGCAATTATGAGTGCTAACATTTATTCATTTTATGTAGTAGATATATAAGCCTGTGTTGTTTTTATTTTACAATTTTATTAAATTTTAAGCAAACTAAATACAATGCATATACAAGCTATGTAAGCAAAGGTGGATCATTTCAAGTACAACTATGATGGAATCAACAGTAATTTCATTTCCCTGAATGAATTCTTTTGAACATAAGCTAATCTTTGCACAGTATTGTTCAAGAGTTGTACAGGCCTTGTACTTGAAAAGGCACCAAGCCGATTGTTCAGGGACCTGTTCCAGCTCCTATTCTGTCATTAACTTTTGTGACGATAGTCATTAAGTCTCTTTTGATTGGAGAAAATAGAAAATAATTCAACCTTAAAAGCAATAGAACCCAACACAAAGTTACAAGGGACTCATGGAAGCCCAGGGGGAGGCATACAGCTGAACAAAGAGCAAAGGAGGACTTAAAATGCTTGCCGAACACCCTGGCACTGGTGCGCTTTCTCTCTTCTTTCCTCCTTATGCATTTGTGATTTTTCCCCCCTATAATCAACCAGGTTTTTCTCATTTCTTTCATCCACATGGACTAAAAACATGATTACTTTTACCTTATAGAGAGAGAGAGAGAGAGAAGTGGGGAAGAGAGAAGGGAGGAGGAAAGGAGAGAGGGAGAGAGAGAGAGATGGAGAGAAGAGAAAAAGAGATGATATAAATTCAGTTCGACTCACCTGGATCACGTGCTCAGTGGGTGGGCTCATGCGATATGAATGGCTGAACCACTGTGAAATGGGAGGGAGAGGGCTCGGGATTTAGCTCAGTGGTTAGAGTTCCTCCCTTGCAAACACAAGGCCCTGAGTTCAATCCCTGGTACCAAAAAAAAAAAAAAAAAAAAAAAAAGAAATGGGAGGGAGATTAGGGAAGAGTAACTCCCAAAATGGAGAAGCTAAGCAAAAATAACTTACACCAACCTGATATAAGTTACTTTATATATCCAAGACTCAGTTTTCTCATGTGAAAAATAATAAATGGTAACAAATTGGTATTTGCACAAAAATTTTAAAAATATTGATCATATGTTCAGTCAGTTTTGTGTTGCCATAATAAAATCCTGAAGGCTGGGTGAATTAGAAAGAAAAGGAATTTACTTAGCTCACACTTTTGAGGCCGAAAGTCCAAGACGGGGCAGCCCTGTGTCACTGGCCTCTGCTGAGGGTCTTTGGGCTGCTTTATAGCATGACAGATGCCATCATAAAGAGGGGTGTGCATTCAAGCGAGAGGCCACATGGAGAGAGAAAAAGCGGGAGACCAGGCAGAGCCAGGCGTGTTCTTTATAACAATCCAAGTCTGGGAACTAATATGTTCCTGAGATCTAACCCACAAGTTCAACACTAATCCCTCCCCAGGCCAACTAAGAACCCAATCACAAGACTCCTACTCTTAAAGGCCCCACCACAAACCATCACACTGGGGACCAAGTTTCCAGTACATGAGCCTTTAGGGGACAAACTTCATCCATAGCATAGGATATTCCATCCTTAATCATGTCGTTAAATAATTCCAAGATTCAGCGTAATATTTTTTGGAAACACTGCTTCCTTTATTCCCTTCTTGGTGGGTTATGGGGCTTTATTAAATACTCTGACAAGAACTACAAGAAAGAAACTTGGTGATTTTATTTAAAAAGAATATCTCAAAGTCACCTGGCCATGGAAAAACTTTTGAAGGAACATTTATTACCTGATGACACTTTAGGAATCATTGCATTTCACTATTTGTATGAGCCTTACATTTCAGACCACAGGTACTACGCTTCTGTAGGAAATATAATTTGTAAGAAAACAATAACTGAACCATAAATCATTTATGTTAATAATTGCTCTCTGTCATATGCTTGAAGCCCCTGAAAACCAAAATTGCCTGAATAATTGCTCCTCTGAATCTCTGGGAGTTTACGATAAACTTTTATTGGTATCAGAGCTCCTCGTAGCTTGCTACTTTTTCTAATAGCACCAGGCTCTTATTGTTGGCAAGATTATTGAGAACCTAGGGATAGATTTTCATCCACAGCACCAATAAAGAGATTGCAGAAGGAATTAAATGCAGGAGCTAAAATCAGGCCTCAGTTTCTCAGTATAGAAAGGGTGAGGAATTTAATCTTCAGCACCCAAGAGCCTGATGTTAAGTGCAGACTACACAGTTATATAATGACGTCCTTTTAGTTCCTTCATTTGCTGTCCATTTTATATTTAAACTTACACAGAGCAGCCACATCTTCTGTGTGATGCACTGATGTAGACTGTAGCTTTGTCTAGTGCGAGTGGCCAACCAATCCATCTTGCTCTTTATTCCTAGGGGGAACCTCCAGTTGCTATCTTTATTGCAACACTTTATTGAAAATGTGTAACTTCACTTCCAAGTTTCAAATTGTGTTTTATTAGTAAGAATTATTTGCTGCTCCCTAGAAAGTGATTTGAAACACGAGATAATCATAGCACGATAGGACTACAGTACAGAGCATGTCTAGAGGCGACCAGGCCCATGTTTTACTCTCAAAGCAGACTGACGCCTCAGCTAACTAATCCTGACATATTTCTAGCTGCTTTGCCCCAGGAGAAATGATTACACATTTCCCAAAAGCAGTGTAAACTCATGTTCAAAATTCCTGACCAGTAAGTATGGCTTGTCTTCATATTACCAGAAAAATGCAGAAACCCTACAATCTGACAGGAGGCTTGCTAATCTCCCTTAATCTTTTCTTTCTACCAAGACTTGTAAGGATGCCAGTGTCCATAATGTTAATTCAGTTTCTGGAGTGTTCAGATTTTCCTGAGTAAAGCTCACACATCTAAAATTTAATTTTTTTCATTTACATATCAGTCTATCTTTTCTTACTGTTCTTAGGTCACCCAAGCTTAAATTTTAAAATCATATTAGAATCTTCCTTTTCCTCCATCAACATCTCCAATGTTCCTCCTTTGCTTTCCACACGCCGTCAGGAGTTGTCTCACATCTGAACTCGATGGCTCTCCTGCTTGCTATCCTTTTCCGTTTCTATAGACGCCGTCCTTACTGCGGTCTAGCTTCCTGTTGCCTCTCATTTGTGCTGCCTCTCACTCTCTGTTGTTGCAAGATTCAGGTACAGACTGAATTCAGCTGCACATAACACAATACATTAGCCACGTATGAGCATCTCAACAAGAATAAAACATGGAATTGTTTTTCGCTCATAGCACAATAGGGCTGCTAGTAGGTAGTGTGAGAGTGGAGCAGTTCCACCATAAGGAACCCAGAAGGTCCCTGGCTCTCCACGCACACCCTTTAAAGGAATATTTTTGATAGACTCACCCCATGACTTCAGCTTGCATTACACTGGTCAAAACTAGTCACTGCTATCACTTTGATCAAAGGAGGAATGTAAACAAAGCTACACTTGTTCTGAATTTTTGTACTTTGTCTCTTTTTTAAACTGTAGTACCACCATCCCCAAGAACACAGCACCAAGGGAAGAAGGAGACCTCCTGGGTAGGGTGGGCAGACCCTGTTGCAGTATCCTTCCTACTCCTCGATTCCCAGGGCAACATGAACCTGGTGGCCAGACTGACCTTCTCAAAGCACAACCAATGTGCTGAAGCATGTCAGAACTACTCAATACTTCTTCAAAGAATGTTGTGAATAAAGTCCAAGGTTGCTGGACCACTGATTAAAAAGAATAATGTCAGGCCCCAAACTATATTTTCATTACACTTTTACTCAAATTAAGCCAAGCCACTGATTATAGTTCCTGATTTTTAAAATAATGTATCATACAGCCCCATCTTCCAACACACCTGGGATGTCCCCTTGCCTGAAATCTTTGCATTTCCTGAAATCCTTTTCATTCTTCAAACTCAACTCAAATCTCTACTCTGCTGAGTTACTGATAGCTCTACTCATCTTTGATAAACCTCCAACAAATGACTTAGATTCCATTTGATTGCTATATTAAATTCCTTCTTCACATTATCTCATTTAATACTACAACATTCCTTGGGAGATTAGTTGTTTAACCCCATTTTCACAGAAAAGACAATTGCAATTATGTCTAAGAAATTTACTCCCAAGTTCACATGGCTAGTAAATGACTGCAGCCATGTTGAGCATTAAGCAGAGACGATCTTGGGTTCTTCCCTTTACATTAGGACAACTTCTTCTACTAAAGAACCAAACATCTGGCCTAAAGTTCTCTAGAATTCTTTCCCTTCCAAGGAGCGTGTTGTATTGATCTTTCTAGATCCACCACTAGAAAAGCATCATCAATTAGGTTCATAAACAGATGTCCCTTTTCAAAGAAGAGCAAATACCTATAAATAATTAGCAGCGTGTCTGGGGCTTCTTCCTTGAGGATATTTATCATCCCTTTAACCTTCATTTAGTCTATTTTCGTGGTCTTCACTTTATGTATTACAAATATCTCTTTTCATAAAATACTTTAAATATCATTCTTTTTAAGAAACATCGTACCGTGAAAACTTTTACTTCTACTTCCTATTGAGAAAAATTTCAAACTTACAGGAAAGAAGAGCACAGTATAATTTTGCCGTACTTGCTTCATGTAGTGATTTACTGACGTTCTATGAAGAAAAAAACAGATGTAACATTTCTTCTCTGTGTTTCTCAGTATGAAATTCTAGAAAAAGCCAATAAGCACATTCTCTAACCATAATACCATTATCACATCTACTGTAATTCAAAAGAATTTCTTAATGATGACTAATTGTCTTGAATTTCCACTTTCTCAAAACTGATCTCATCAAACCGGGGTCCCAGCAAGGACTATATCTTGCTTTTCATTTTTTCTATCTCTCTTAAGTCTCTTTTAATGTAGGAAATTCTCCTCCTTCACTTTTCCTCATTTTTCCTGACATTGGCTAGTCAAAGAGATCAGGCCAATTTTCCTTTAAAATGTTTTCATTTCTACATATCTGACCGCTTCCTTTTTTGAATTGTGTGTTGCTTAAACTAAAAATCAGGTTTAAATTCTCGATCCAGCCCAGGTTTCAAGTCTGTGGCAAGAGTGCACGGAGAAAAGGAGTGAGTCTGTGAGATGGCAGAGCAGGAGCTCCCAGGCTCGCTACCTCCTCCCCAAGAAAGCCCATCAGCAATTATCCCCTGACAAAACCACGTGTGTACAGAGCCAACAATTTGGGAAGAAGACTGAAACATCTGTGTGGATCACAGAACCAAATAAAAACTCCACTGTAAGAGGTGTAAGAGATATGGCCTCACTCTTTCCATGTTATCCTCCTCCTTTTCCAAGTTGGTACAATAGCACACAGAAAGGGGCCCCACAACCCATGCTTCCTACAGTGGGAAAGGAGAACCAGAGATGAACATCCAGCTTCCCCTCCTACTTAGAGATGCTTTTCAGGAAGTACACTCTTCTCTTTCTTCATGGGGAAAATGGCAGGGGAAGGAAGGAAGGGGCCTGCTAAGCTCAGGTAGAAATAAAGAGAAGAGGCAGAACTCACTGTGATCAGTATGGAGATCTTGGTGATAGCTCTATGTTTCTGACATTGGTGGCACCCAATTAAAAATACCAGCCAATAGCATAGCTTACACACGAAGCTGGAGCTGCTCATTCTCAAAAACATGGTGGGAAGTTCAATCTGGTTGAGTCCATAGATCATCAGCCTTTATGCCTCGTCTCAGAGCCTGACCCAAGACCCCACCTTGCAAGGGAAATGACCACATCTGTACATAATTGGCAGGGCACAAGGGTTAGACCTACCTGAACCAAGAGGCCAAACAGTGGCTGAGCTCACCTCAGAGTCCATTCCAAGGCCTGCCAGGCCAGAAGATGAAGGCCACAATGCATTTTTGTGAAGCAAAGAGGTCAGATGCACCTAACCTAAGAGTTCAGTGATTTGGTTCAGCCTTAGAAGCTACCCCAAGCTTCCTTTCTAGGCAAGAAGACACACAACAGAGTATATATCTGTGGTGCATAGAAGTTGGACTTGCTTGGCTCTGGAGCCCAAACAATGGCTTAGCACAGAGTGAGAGCTCATTCTAAGGCTGCACCGAGGAAGGAAAGCAACCTCACTCTGCATGTCTGTCAGCTGATGATACAGAATAAAAATGTGGCATATGCACACAAGGGAATATTCTTTAACCTTACAAAATGAAAATTCAGTCACTTACAACATCAGAGATATTACACTAAATAAAATAGGCACAAAAGGACAACTACTCTAGGATCTCCCTTTTATGAACAATCTAAAACAGTGGGACCCAGGAACAGAGATTAGAATGGTGGTTACTAGAGACTAACGATGGGAGTAATGGGGGGATATTGACCAAAGGGTACCAAGTTTTAGTTAGGGGGAATCAGAGTTTTGAGATCTACAACATAGACTGATGGCTACAGTAACAATGTATTGTACATTTCAAAATTACTTAATTTCAAATGTTCTCACTACAAATAATGATAAATATTTGAGGAGATTAATAGGATTATTAGCTTAATGCAATCATTCCACATTTTGAGTGTGTTCACTATAATATCGCTTTGCACCCCAAAAATATATGCAATTGTAACTTGTTGATCTATAATTTTTTTTCAATTCATGAAAGAAAGCAGTCTTCATTATAAAATGAGTCAAAAGAGTCACAGATTTTCTACTATAACATGACAGTATACTGGACAGAATTTCGGTATGTTACCTCTTTTTCAAAAGTATATTTTGATAGTAATAGTAGAAAACAAGTTGGAATGACTGAAAATGCTTTAATTCAATTAGGCAGTGTTTCTACCTTTGTTGTGTGTGAATAGAATTTCACAGAATGTGTTTGTGTACCCCAGGCACCACAATATATCATAGGTCTCAATCTTACCTGGCCTCCTCTTTACCAGGTTGCTTCAAAGAAAAATAAAAGAAAAACAATGAGAAAAAGAAAACAAAATTCCCGTCAAGTATTATCTTCCCATGTGATCACTTATGACAGCTTGAGAATGAAATTGAGCCTAAAGTGCGAACAGCTATATTTTCCTAAGCGAAGGCCCCACATGGACTGCCAGTGGTAAAACAGTACAATAAAAAAGGGAAAAACAAGTGAATTGTTCACATAACACCAGGGAGGTTTTCCTGCGTGCTTTGTTCCGTCTCTCTTTCAGTGTTGTGGAAACAACGCTTCTGTTCTGGTCGAGAGGGTTCTTTTATTACAGCACAATGCAATTTTTTCACAGTGACTTGTGTATAAACAGTAGGCCACCATCTTTCCAACCTTCAGACGCAGCATTAGTAATATCCAAGTAAGGAAGAATCACACAGTGTACCACACATGAAAGTCCGGATTTGTAACAATAGGCTCAAGCACAAGATATCTTGAAGTTCATGATTATTGTGCATAAGGGATATTAATGTTGATACTGTGACCTAAAATGTAATTCAATGTGTTTTACTGCATATTAATTATTAAGAATATTGACACTACTAGCAAATTATGGCAGCTAATATTGAACTAAAAGTTCCTACATGCTGGGCTATATATACTAAGTACTTTACAAGCATTACCTCATACCTCTTTTAATCCTCAAAATAGAGCTGACTATACTATAAATACTATTATCATGCTCTTTTTACTGCTAAAGAGAGTGGGATTTGTACCATTGAAGTTAATTGGATGGTGCTGTAAAAGTTGTGCTCATTATACTTCTCACAATTTTTCCCATATTTGTATAATAGGAGACAGGAAAACTTCAGGTTCTCCTAAAACCAACAAGAGAATTAACTATCTCATCTTCTTGTGAAAGTAACTTATTTGACCTTGTCATTTTTGGTCATGACTCCCATGCCCAGAGACTTAAAAATGCTACCTGCATACTGGTGAGGTGATAGAAGTGGTTCCTATGCCACTAGGAACACACTGCCTTGACAGAATCTCCGTGTATGATTATTCACCAGGTAGAGTTCATTCACCTACTATCTAACACTATTCAGAATTCAGCACTTAAATTTAGATACCACAAAGGAGGAAACAAAGGTCAATGGGTAGGAATAGACATACAGCACAAAAGCAAAGAAGTCATTTGTTTCCAACAGTGTGACAATGGAAATAATCAAAATCTTCACAACTGTAAAAAAAAAAAACTGGTAAATTATTCATAAGCTATAACATGTATCTTCTTTTGTGCAGATCTGAAATGAGAGAGAGAGAAAGAGATAGAGACAGAGAGAGAGAGACAGAGACAGAGAGGGAGAGAGAGAGAGACGTCTCCAGAAGAAACAGAATACTGATCATCCGTGCCTAAATCTGTGGCTGTTTGCAATGGGAGATGAAATCAAATACCAGTTTAAGTAACTAGAGAGCTTAGATTTTAGAAGCCACATCAAAACAGAATGTAAAATCTTGGTAACCAATTAGGTGATTGTAATTAAACCCTACCAGTAGCCAGAGGCTCAGGACTCCTAAGAAGCAAGGATCTACCAACAAACCCAGAGTAAGAACAATGAAACGCATCTAAAACTGAGTTCTAAGTGAGAAATCTACTCTTCCTGAGAATTCATAATCATTTTTGAGAGTATGAAATATGATTTTTGTACTCCTTTCAAATTTGTACTTTTTAACCAAAGTTGTTCTAAGTCCAATAAAGATTTAGTACACTTAAAGAAAAACCCAAACAAAATTTTTTAAAAATATTTTTCTATAGGAAAAATAAGGAAAAGTTGGCATAAAAAAAGACTTCATGAACTAAATTCAAGAAAGAAATGATCCTTCACAGGTTTGGAGAGAGCTATAGCAACTTTTCTTTCTTTCTTTCTTTCTTTTTTTTTCTTTTTTTTTCAACCTGGGAATACCTGGGAAGTAACGTATTTGGGTATAAGTTGGTAGAGCATGCTTACTAAAGAAGAAGAGAATTTTTAGGGCTGAAAAGAAGTAAATGGAGCCTCACATAACAGTTTGAATTAGCAGAATGGATAAGAATTTAGAAGACAATTCATTTGTATACATTGTTCAACCTCTACCTTGCATTTTGCTGAGAAAGTGCTACAAAAAGAGAAACTGAAAAATCTAAGAAATATTTCAAAGACCCTTTCATTCCATAGGACTTTCATGGAGCTAATCCAAACTTAAGACAAAAATATCTGAGGCCTCCCTTCAACCCAAATAGTTGTAAGATAAAAAATATATCAAGAATGGTTGGGCAAATCACAGTCCAAAACTCAATATACTCTAACTGCAATCACTATTGACAAAGTCAGATCTAGAAGGACTCTGGGGGATCAACTCTCATTCTACATTCAAGTAAAAATAAAGCCCTTTTTTTCCCTCAGAAATAAAACCAAAAAGCTTACTTCTTCCTCCAAGGTTCTTTCATGTACAAAGTCTAGAATACAATATAAAATTATGAAGTTCATAAAGAATCAAGAAAATGTAATCTGTAATTTAAAAACATTAAATTCATAGTTGATAGGAGCAAGTCCACAGAAGGCCACATTGTTGAAGTTAGAATTCAGGGTTTTAAAACAACTTTCATAAATATGTCAAAGAATTTACAAAAAATGATGATATTATGGAGTAAAAACATGGTTTTATTTTTTTTAAAGAAAAATCAAAACCTCAGTAAGAATCACATAGAAGTCTAGAATTGAAAAACATAACATGTGAATAAAGGTAAACTAGATTTAAGCTTTTAATTTAGATTTTTGGATGAGTTTAACAGCAGATTGAACACAATCTGCTGAGGGGCCTGGGGGATTAGCTCAGTGGTTAGAGTGCTTGCCTAGCAAGCACAAGGCCCTAAGTTCGATCCCTGGACCAAAAAAAACAAAAAAAAAAAAAA
>PVJO010012004.1:0-57316 GCA_004026905.1 Hystrix cristata | reverse complement strand
GTGGAATTACGGCACACTGAGAACCCAATATTAAAAAAGCTCGAGTCTGTCCGTGCAGTTTTCACCTTTAAGTTCCACATACCTCCTTAGGCATGCCGGGTATGTTTGAAGAGCCTGCTACTTGGAATACAGCTTAACGATAACTGAGAAAGTAAACTGCGTTAATGTGCTTGATTCCAATTAAGTGGGCAGTTTTAGGAGTTTAGTTTTACTTTGTGGTGAAGAGAAAACTATACCAACAAACCTTTTTGATAAAGTATTATTTGTAGAACATTTGGTGGGGCTTAATCCTTTTTTCCCCCTTGGAATTCCTAAATGCTAATATTTCATTTACCTGCTGCTTGCTGTTGGTGAATATCTAAGAGTTGTTAATAAGTATAAAATTTTGAAAATATATATTTTAATTCTGACTGTGTGATTTTTCTGCCTATAAATCACTGACAGGGTCAGTAGCTTTTATTGTACTTACCCTTAAGGACAATCTCGAACGGGGGATTTAGCTCGGTGGTTAGAGTGCTTGCCTTGTAAGCACAAGGGCCTGAGTTCAATCCCTGGTACCACAAAAAAACAAACAAACAAAAAAATTAAAAAAATGTATTTATCTATCTTTGGTTGCCTTTAATACTTTCTAAAAACAAAGACAAAAATTTGGCCATTTTACTTTTTAGCAGAAGAGTTTACTTTTTTAAATACCAGAGATCCAGTTTATACATACTAATATCATGCCTGCTGTGCTGAAGAGTTTTTCCTGCCACCAGACCTACCACAGAACTTTAAAAAATTGCATATTTTAAAATTTAATCTCAAAATCTAAAGCAGTTAAAATAGTGATTGATTAACATTCCCCACTGAAGTTTCTTTTTTGTCACCCGCCCCAAAGCTGCTAAAGTCTCTTTGATATTTTGAAGTTTGAAAAAAACTTCAAAAGTTTATTTCACTTAGGAAGAAACCCTTAAAGTCAACTTCATTTTTGTATTCTGTTTCCATCTACACTGGAATTTCTTTCAAGACTGTAAGAATAACCGTGCAAAGCTGGGCATGGTGGTGCACGCCTCTAATCCCAGCTCTTGGAAGGCTGAGGAAGGAGGATCGCTGTGAGTTCGAGGCCAGCCTGGGCCACAGAGTGAGACCCTGGCTCAAAAAACCAGAAACGAGAAAAAAGCCATGCTTTCATGTGAGGAACACCCAAATCTTAACCTAATTTTTTGATTGACAAAAATTTCTACCTTTCTTTTGAAGCAGAAGAAAGATCTACTAAATATGTTTGTCTTATGGATTTATACGGTTCAGCAAGCATAATATTAATATGCATAAACTACAAAACATGTGTAAGGTCTTGTCCTATAATGAATTGTTTTGAAAGTTTTGAAAGCAGAATTCGAGCACAGACTATATAATTTTTTATACTACTTTAGACACCTCAATTTCTATTACTGGTCTTTCTGTGGACTTTTTAAGGCCAAGGATCATAATTTAAAAATTTCTAAGTATCCGACCTCTAATACAGTTGTTAGCAAGTATCAAAGAGCATAAGATCAATCTGTTAGTTTTTGTCCTGTGTACACACATTCGACTGTCTTACTCATCTCCACAGAAGTGTAGACACTCATGAGAACAAAAGACAAAGGAAAGTCCTCTTGGAGATTTCCATGTGAAAAAAATTATCTCTTGGTCTTCGCTCCTTGGAAAATCTGGCAGTTCTAGGAATGAAGCATAAAGTCAGGAACCCCAAAATCAGTCAGCTTCTCAGTTACCCCTGTTTTGTGCACATGGTCTGATTACTTGTGTTCATCCCACTTGTGGAGGCTGGTAGCCAGCAACTGCTCCAACTCAAGAGGGAAGATGTTGAGTAACAAGAAGGACCCCCTCCCCCCCAACACGATGCTAGGGAATGAAACCCGGGCCTGCTGCCTACTAAACACGTGTGCCCCCCCACCCCATTTCTAATCTGAGTTGGCTTTTTATCAGCTGACTCTTGGGAAGACTTGTGCATCTATATCTTCAAGCCTGTTTCCCAGATGGACTTTTTTTCAGGTCTGAAGATCCAGATTAGCTTCAAAGCCCACCTCTGGATGGCCTTTAGGTGAGAACAAGGCAGAGCCGATCTGTTCCCCATCCTTGAGTTCACTTTGGCACAAGGTGTGCTGTGGCCTAATACCTGGTGAAGCGCGTTTTAGCATAACCTTTTCCGTGTCATGCTGCACTACAGGGGAGATAACATCTATTGAATCAAAAGAGAGTTGCTTGGGATGGTATGAAGAAATGTGACGGTCTTTTCCTTTAAAATCTATACATTCTGCAGTGATGTTATTGCTTTTGAGCTAGCACATACCTGTTGGCTACTACAAACGTATCTCAAAGACTCTCTCTCTGCTCATTTAGGCTTGTCTCCTCCCTCCTACACATTCCCAGCTCCTGCAGCAGTGATTCCTACCGAAGCTGCCATTTATCAGCCTTCTGTGCTTTTGAGTCCACGAGCGTTGCCGCCTTCCACGGCGTACTACCCGGCAGGCACTCAGCTCTTCATGAACTACACAGCCTACTATCCCAGGTGAGGCCCTGGAGGAAGTGGAAACAAGGGACAGAGACAAAGGGCTCTTTTGATAGCTAGTGCTCCGGCTCACAAAAGAAGATTGTCTACCTTGGTGAAGGTTAGCGTGGCAAGCCACAGTTTCTGCTCATATCTCTGACCAAGAAGGTTGTTTCAAGACAAACTGAAAAAAAAAAAAAAAAAAAAAGACAAACTAAATGAAGTTTGTTTTTTAACTATATATGAGCAGCATAATCTTCTAGTTATCCATGTACACAACTTCCCTTTTTACTCCTCCTATTACAGGGCCCTAAGTGAGTGGCATAGATAGAGTGGCAATATCATAGGAATGAATTATAAAACAGAAAAATGCATAATAGGGACAATTGTATTTTTAAGTTGCATGAACTCATGTCAATTTACAATAAATAAAAAATGTTGCTTTAAGCTGCATAGGAGGCTGAGGCAGGAGGACTGCAAATTTGAACCCAGCCTGGGTAACAAGATCTTGTTTCAAAAAAGGGGATAGGAAGAGACTGGGGATGCATCTCGGTGATGGAGCACTTGCCTGTCATATGTGAAGCCCTGGGCTCGGTCCCCAGTCCTGCTAATGCAAAATCAAATAAAAAACTGTCACTTTAAATTTTCCGGGGCTCTCATTCTTTTGCCCTTAAATCTTTACACAAATCTAGTATTAAATTATCTAGTACTTTCTTATATTTTAAGTCTCGGGTTCCTTTTAGTTACTTTCAATTTTGTGGGTGGCGGCAGTATGTAAAGGAGAGAACGTTGTCAGTTTGGGAAATGGGTGACCTGAGTTTTATTTAGTTTCATCCCTTTGAAAGGGGCAAGTCATTTAACATTTCAGGATCTCATGAGATGATGGGATTAACCACATTTCCGGAGTCCCTTTCGACACCGATTGCTTGTGATTGAGTTGGATATACAAGGAATGATCTATTTCTTTTTATTTAAATTTTTAAACTGTCTTTTAGCCAGTAACCAGTTCACTTTATTAATGTACCTGCAGAATTTTACTTTGGCATAAGCATTGTTGCTCAAAATTTTAGAAACAGAAACGACAAAAAAAAAAAAATCCCATTTTTCTCAGGCCTTGTTTTTTGTTTTTATTTAGACTAAATGTTTATTAGGAGATTTTCAGACATCGGTGCTGTTGAAACTACTCTTTAACCCACTGGGGAAGAAGAACAGGCGAGCCATGACAGCTATCGGCTGTTGTGTGCGGGTCCAGCGCCGAGTCAGGCACCTACCTCACACCGGTCCGTCACCCGCTGGGCCCTGGAACAGTGGCTTGCTGCTGGCCGACTCGGGTGATCGGAAGGTCTTTGTCCCCCAGAAAGTGCATGCGCGGTGCCCCCGGGCCTCGTGCCCACTGCGCATGTGCCGAGGGTCCGGCTCTGTTTCTGTCTCTGCCGGATCCGGGGCCCTGGGATGAGAGGGGACCTCTTAGAAATGAGACCGGAGTCTGCAGTGCAGCCCCAAAGCATGAGGCGCTGCTGACACGTGTAGTTTAATTGCTTCTGTAATTTTGGGCTCCTACTCGTAGGTTACCATCTTTTTCAGCTGCAGTCTAACAGGTTATAATGTGTCCATTAGTAAGTAGGGTGGGATAGTGAGTAACAGAGCCCTGTTTATGCACCTCCTAGCCTAGAAATGTCCATTACTACTGATCTGATCATCTATGTGTGTGGGTTCAAAAGGACTATCCATGTCTTTTCTTGTTTTTCAACTTAGTACATGCTAAAGAAGGGTGTAATTTACTTCATTCTTGTAAGTTTTTTATAATGTCCCCAAATACATCCTAATTTAGTGCTTCAATTAGTTGTAGAGATATAAGCTACTGGGGGAGGCAGGGGTGGTACTGGGGAATGAAGCTTGTTCTGAGCCCCATCCCTAGGCTTTATAAAAATTTTACGTTGAGATGGAGTCTCACTAAATTGCCCAGGTTGGACTCAAATTTGGTGAGCCTCCTCCCTCAGCCTCCCAGATTGCTGGGATTATAGGCCTGCACCACCATGCTTGGTGCCCTCATCTCAACTTTTCACCTTTCTCTGTTAAGCAGAACTCATATTGATCACTTGCTTATGTTTCTATAGGATGATTTCGCCGAAGTAGAATTTTCTTTTTTTCTTTTTTCTTTTGGTGCTGGGGATCGAATTTGGGGCCTTGTGCTTGCTAGGCAAGTACTCTAATCACTGAACTAAATCCCCAGCCCAGAATTTTCAAATTGAATGTCATATACATTATATTTATACTAACGCTTTCTGTGTGTTGGGGGGAAATACTGAGGGTTGAACTCAGGGCCTTCATACTAAGCTACATCCCCACCCTTTTTTTCCCACTCCTTTCTTAAAATTATTTTTTATTTTGAGACAAAGTCTGACTAAGTCACCACATTGTCCAGCTTAGGCTCAGACTCAAGAGCCTCCTGCCTCAGCCTCTCAGAGTGCTGGGATTACAGGCATGGGCACCATGCTGCATTCTGGGTCTTGCTAAGTTGCCCAGGCTGGCCTTGAACTCAAAATCTTATGGAAATGTTCAAGTGTATTTTTGTCTGTTCTCACATAGATAGGGAAAATGGACATGCCACATCGTAGGCTAAAGAAGGAATATTTTTCAGAAACTTTAGAGTTTATCTTTCTCTTTTAATTAAATTTTTATTTTATTTCATTTTTTAATTTTTATTTTTAAAATTTTCTTTTTTTTTTGGTGCTGGGGATCGAACTCAGGGCCTTGCTTAAAATTTTCTTATTTATTCATTTATTTATTTGGGTATAGGGTTTGAGCCCAGGCCCTCACGTGTGCTAAAATGTGCTCTGCCCAGCCTTTAAATGAAAATTTTATTTTTTAAATTAAAATTTTAAATTTCCTCCTTTTAAAAACATTTATTTATTTTTGATACTGAGGATTGAACCCCCAGGACCTTTACTCTGAACTACACCTTAGTCCTTTTTTAATTTAAGTTAAAAAATTTTTTTTTTTGTGCTGGGTTTGAACTTGGGGCCTTGTGGTTGATAGGCAAGCATTCTAACCACTGAGCTAAATCCCCATCCCCTTTAATAAAGAATTTAAAATTGTGAGACAAGTCTTCACTAGGTCATCCAGGCTGAGCTAGACTCTCAGCCTCACCAGGTTAGATTACAGATGTGTACTGCCACACCTGGCAAATCGCTTCCATTTTTTAAAAATAAAATATGTCAGTTTGATATCAGAGTAATTCAGTTAATGGATATGTGCCCACTTCACAGTGACGGGTTCATTAAAATATTCAGACAGTGATATACTTTGCAGGTTTCAAAAAAGTAGTTATTTTGAGCTTCTTTTTAAAATTTCTTTCATTCATTTATTGAGCCAGGGTCTTGACATAGTTGAGCCTGGCCTTGAACTTGCTGTATAGTCCAGGGTGGCTTTGAACTCGTAGCAGTCCTTCTGCCTTAGCCTCCCAAGTGTGGGGATTACAGGCGTGTGCCACCTCACCCAGCAGCTTTCTAACTAGTTTACCCCCTTGAAAGAGAGTTCTGGTTGCCCAGGGACCCGGGCCTTAGCCAAGACCCTAGAGCTAGAAGGGGTCATCTGTCCCTGTCCACTGTGCCTGCCAGTCCAGACTTGGAGAGAGCACACACTTTTTCTCTCTCTTCTTTTTGTTCTGACCTCTCCTCTCCTCTCTTTTTTGGGTGCTGGGGATCACACCCAGGGCCTTGTGCTTGCTAGACTAGCTCTCTACCACTGAGTTAAATCCTCAACCCCTCTCTCTCTTATTTTTATTTTCTTTCTCAGCAGTGAGCCCAGGGCCTTCACATTGAGCTACATCTCCAAGCCTTTTTATTTTTTATTTTGACGCAGAATCTCACTAAGTTGCTGTGACTAGGGCTCAAACTTGGAATCCTTCTGACTTGTCCTCCCAGAGTACTGAGAGAACTGAAGTGCACCACCATGCCCATCGCCGACCTCTTGTCTTTCTTAGAAAAGAATATTCTTTGTAGCCAGGCAAGGTGATGCACATTTGTAATCTCAACACTGTGGGAGACTGAGGTAGGAGGATGTAAATTCAAGCCCAGCTTGAGCAATTTAGCAAAATCTTGTGTCAAAATAAAAATGAAAAAGGGCTGAGGATGTAGCTTTGTGTGAAGGCCTGGGTTTAATTCCCCAATACCTCCAAAAAAAAACTTTGTACCAAAGCTGTAATACAGGCAAGAAACTCAATGCTTCTTCGAAGATGGATTAACATAAATGTCTTGTGTCACTTCCCTTTTGTAGAATGCTGTAGATAAAGAACAAGAACTGTCTTGGGTCAATAGAGGGAATGAGCAAGGGTGGGTTAGACTTTTTTCATGAGTGATGCTTTATTTCCATGCTCATGTGAAAGGTTTATGCTATGTGAAAATGTTTTCTGTCTTGGAATAACCCATCAGCTTGTTTTTCACCTAAGCATGAAAAGGTATAGTTAATAATATTTTTGCGATCTTTGCTTTGTTTTGTAGCATTACTGTATTTTGTTTTAGAATTCTTTGTAACTGAATGGAAAAATACCAAGCATCTGGAAGATGCCTGCATTTCCTACTTTGAACACTTAATCTTCCAATTTACTGTTTTTAATTGAACGTTTTATTGACACGAATATGCATTCACTTGGAGTTTTAACAGATGACACAGAGAGAACCCATTTACATGGTTGCCTGGTTTATCTCAATGGTAACTTTTGGCATCCAGTTTACTTTGTAACTTCCTGTAATACAGTAATAAGGACCAAGAAAAAAGATGATTCGTGTTTCTATGTGGTATGTTTTGTTTTCTTTTTTCAGTACTAGGGACTGAATCCTGGGCCTTTGCATTAAGGTATATTCCTAGCCCTTGTTATTTTTTTTATTCTGAGATGAGTTCACTAAGTCACCCAAACTGGGGTCAAACTTAGGATCCTCTTGCCTCAGCCTTAGCTTGCTTCTTAACCTGGACTTTTCACCAAAATATTACTTTTTAAATGTCTTTTTTTGGAGAGTGTGGTAGCACACACCTGTAAACCCAGCACTTGGGAGGCTGAGGCAGGAGGATCACTGTGGGTTCAAGGCCATCCTGGAGTAGTACAAAGTGAGTTCAAGGGCAGTCTGAACTACATAGAAGGACTCCGTCTCATGGGGGAAAAAAAATCTCTTTTTTTTTTCTTCAAACCTCTGAGAGGATCAGTTTTGTAATCATTTTGACAGAAGAAAGGAAGGCTGGGCATGGTGGCGCATGCCTGTAGTCCCAGCACCCAGAAGGCTGAGGCAGGAGGGTGACTGTGAGTTCGAGGCCAGTCTAGGCTGCATAGTGAGTTCAAGGTCAGCCTGAACTATGTAACTAGATCTTGTGTCCAAAATCAACAAAAGTGACAGGCTATGAGAAACTTGCTTTAAGAGTAAGAGTATGTGTATATTGACCATGCTCATGCTGGTAGGCCTCCTGGCCCCCTGTGAGTTCATATATCCTTCCTTTATCTACAAAGAGCTTTGTGACATTTTAGGACACATTGTTAAATATAACATTCGATGATAGAAATTAGGATGGGGGGGAAATATGGATTAGGAGTAAATAGAATCATGAATAGTGAAGTCATTATTGTGTAACATTAGTGGGCTGTGAGCAGATACACAAAAGGAACCCTAAATTGCAGAGTTCATAATTGCACAGGAAAAGAAGCCAGAGTTTCTCAGAGAAATAGAATTTTTCTGGACATTGTGTCCCAAAGGTCTTGACCTTGCTGTGCAGCGGGGCCCACAGCACGGCTGTGAAAGCACATCTTGGCACATGTTCATCGGCATGCGTTCACCTGCATGCCTCAGCCAACCATCTCTGAGTGTGGCCATGAGAACAGGATTGTCTTTCTATTCGTGAACAGGGGCTTTTAAGAAAACTCTGCTTTGGGGCTGGGGATTTAGCTCAAGTGGAAGAGTGCTCGCCTAACAAGCACTAAGCCCCTGAGTTCGATCCCCAGCGCCCACAAACAAACCAAAAAAATGTGTTTCATAGGTTTCAATGTCCAAGTCTTGCATTTTCATTAAATTTTTCCCCAGGGATGTTCTTTCTGGTGTTTCTGTGAATGGAATTGTTTTCTTCATTTTTTTCTTGTAGTCTTAGAGATGCAACTGATCTTGTATCTTGTAAACTTGTTTACCAGTTTATTCTGGTAGTTTTTTTGTAAATTCCTTTGATTTTCTGCATGTAAGTTCATGTTTGTCTTTACCTCATCACTTTTATTCTATGTTACTCGTTTTTGCTGATTCTTATTTTAACAACTCACAAAAACCTTTGGAATTTAGAATTTAGGTTGATGAGAAACTTATTCTTGTGTCCTGTCAGTAGATATACTACGTACTAACTTATTTTTTCCTTTTGGTTCCTTGTATACCACTGATAATCATAATATGAAAAATAAATGTAGGCAGGCTAGGGATATAGTTCAGTGATAGAGTGCTTACCTACCATGCCCAAGTTCCTGGGTTTGATCCTGGGTTTTAGCCTTAGCACTGGAAAAAAAGAAAAGAAAAAGAAGTATAGGAATCCAAGTTGAGTTTAAGCTTCTTTAGAATGAATGCTAGCTTAGACGCTGAATATAATTGTTCTTTCTAACCTTAAATTTCTAGTTGGATTTACCAGAGGCCCCAAACTTAAGGTCTTAGGTAGAGACAATAGATTATGCTAGGATAGTCCCATTAGTGGCACTATTAGTGTAATTAGTATGCCATGGAAATGACTTGACTTTGGTTTTTTTTTGGTTTTTTTTTTCAGTATGAGGAATTGAATGCAGGGCTTTTGCACTGAGTTATATCTGTAGCCCTTTTTATTTATTTTTTATTTTGAAATAGCATTTTGCTAAATTGCTCAGGTGGGACTCAAATTTGTAATCCTTCTGCCTCAGGCTCTCTCAGTTCTGGGATTAAAAGCGTGCACTGCCATGTCTGGTTGCCTTTCATATCTCGTATGGAAAAATCTGAGTAGAAATGAAATATGTGGAGAGGTCTCGATGTTCTTTGTGTATTAAACTCAGTGTACCAGATATTTGACATGAGCAAATACAGTCTTTGAGTGGTGGTTGTATAGGAAGAAAACACTGACCCAGACGTTGAGAAATCTGGGTAGGTTCTTCCAGTTTGGCCAAAAGCTAACTGGTTTTGTACCAGCTGAAAAATTATGTAACTTTCGTGGGGGAGGGTGGCACTGAAGATTGATCACAGGGCTTGTGCATGCTAGGAAAGCGCTGTACCACCGAGCCACATCCCTAACCCTTCCTTAAATTGTAATTTCTGTTTCCACCTCTGTAAAAACAAGGAGATACAGCTGAATGATGGCCAAGTCCGTCTCAGACCAAAAACCCAGCATCTCTCATGTTTGTACAGCAGTTGGCCTGGAGTCTAAAACACTGGTTGTCAGCTTTGCTCCCTCACTTGGATTGCTTTAAAATATGTTGCTATGCTAATGAGTGGCTTTGGCTCTCTTTGAGTTTCTGATTTTTAATTTGGTGGAGAAGACTCTTCTCATGAAGAGGTAGAAGACTCTCCCCCCAGGTGGTTTTAATTTGCAAACTTGAGGGCCCCTGCATTAAGATTTAAAAGGTAACATTTTCAGGCTCCTATTATGTGATACATGATGAACTAGAATGATGACTACAAGAATAACAAGAACAAAACTATGTGATAGCCTTTTTTTCCCCTGGTACTGGGGGTTGAACCTGGCTCCATGCTTGCCAAGTGTGTGCGCTGTCGCCCAGCATCCCCGGTCGTGTCATGACATTTTTGGATGGATTTGATGCGTGAGTTGCTGAATCTGAAGGTCAGTCTATGAAACTACAAAGATGCTCATGACACTTGTGTAGCAAATGAAGAAATGAGTAAAATGATTTGCTTGAGGTTCCTATTGCTAGTAAGAGGTGGTGTCCAGGACAGAGGCCTGACAGCAATCTTCCTGTCCCAGCTGTGTTAACACTGGGCAGGACACTCTTAGAGTTTTAGTGCCTTTATGGTATGTTTATTCATCTTTGAAATGGGACAATCACCTACTTTGAAAGATGAATAGAAGCTAATGATCTAAAGTTGAAAGTCTGTATTGCTCCTTAAATTAATAACTTCTGAAAATTTTTCTGGGTATATTTTCAATTATAATTATAATTATACCAACTGTGGCAGAAAACAGTGAGGGTCAAATTGGTGAACTGATTGGTGAAGGAGTTGGTGAAACTAATGTGGTGGACCCTGGAGACAGTGCGTGAGGCTGGGTGCTCCCTCACTCGCGATCCTCGAGAAACCACTGCACTAACGCCAGGGGGACCCATTAATACATCAGATTCCCCTCGTGTTACTGGTGCTCGATTTAATTTGTTCTGTGTCCCTTCTGATCCCCCATCACTCTTGTTTAAACTCATGGTGCTTTCACACTTTGCTTTAGTATTACACCAGCGCTGCACATTTGCTGGCACACGGGGGTAGAAGAGTCCATTCATCAGAGCGAGCACTTTCGATCCTTTTGGTCTCTGGCCTTGGTTCCTCCCAGTCCTTTGTATCCATGTCTTTTCATGCCTGAGTACTCCTTAGAACTTGCCAGCTAACCGTCAGGGAGCCAGGCTTTGGAAGCAGCACTTTGTGGTTGAGTGACCGTGAAGGCCTAATACTCTCCCACTTCTCCCGGCAAGAATCTGAGCGATTTGGGGAAGCTCTGCGGTAACCTGACTTGCTGCCTTTCATCTTTTGGCTTTTGCGGAAATGTGAGACCGAATGGCTGTGGCGCTCCTCCCTGTCTTGGGGAAGAACTCTGAGAAGTAGAAAGATCATCCTGAGAAAGTCTGTTTCCTTAAGTAACTGATATTTTTAGAGTAAGTATTCACCGTTGTCTGTTTCTGTTGGTTCACTGTGCTTTCTCTCCCTCTAGCCCCCCAGGTTCGCCTAATAGTCTTGGCTACTTCCCTACAGCTGCTAATCTTAGCAGTGTCTCTCCACAGCCTGGCACGGTGGTCAGAATGCAGGGCTTGACCTACAATACTGGAGTTAAGGAAATTCTTAACTTCTTCCAAGGTTACCAGGTCAGTACCTTGAAGAAGACAACCCCCTCAGTGCCCTTATTATTTAAGTCAATTTGCCTGGAGAATGCAGCCAGCAAAGAAGCGGATTCTTGGAAGCATACATATGTGCATGTGCTGGTAGACTTGCTTGTGGGAGCAAACAGATCTAGAGTTGATGTTGAGGCAGCTGACTTCAAATTCATCCTCTTGACAAGATTAGGGCTTTTCCATGCTAGTTTAATTCTTTCTGTTTCATCTGTTGCTGCGCTTTTTTTCTTTTTTTTTTTAAACCTGTGCTATATGGCCTTGCAAGCACAAGGCCCTGAGTTCAATCCCCAGCACCCCCCCGCCAAAAAAAGAAAAAAACCAAAAAAAACCCCATGCTACTTTGAGAAATCTGTTCAGGGCACACAGCAGCACAGGTGTTTGCATTAAGAATAGGGTGGGCTCCCGGCACTCGGGACTAAAGCAAGAGGATCCTGTGAGTTCCAGGCCAGCCTGAACTACACAGTAAGGCCCAGTCTCAGAAAACAAACAACAACAAAAAAGGATAGGGTGGGTTAAGAATGACTTTTCCTCCAAGTCCGGTGTCAGCTCCTTGGTTTTTTGTTTAAGCACATGGGCTGGGAGTGTAGTTCAGTGATAGAATATTTGCCATGCAAGTCCAAGGCCCTGGGCTCAATCCCCAGTACCACCACAAAAAAAAAAAAAAGTGCTCCATTGCCTAACTGGGGAAAGGAAAAAACAAAATCAAATAAAAACATTTGTCTAATGCTTAGGAAGGACCCAGTGAGTCATTAGAATGAAATAATGTGCTGTTCTGGTGAGGCTGGTACTGCTCTTGTCACTTTTCTTCCTGCCGCTGCCTGTGTCCAACAGGTGTTTTCTGACCTCTGCTAAAGAATCGAGTTTTCTCAGTAAGAGTTCTGTAACAGTGAGCAAAACCTGCTCATTGCCCACTCATCTGAGCAGACTTCTTTCCTTAAGTCATTTAGTAACCTAAAGTCTGAACTCTCTCTTTTCTGCAATGCCAAAAATCAGTAACTAGTAGTCTTTTTATTGCTTTACTAGCAAAAGATTGTCCTGTTCTTCAGGCTGACCTTTGCCCAAGTCTGCAGGGTTGAGAAGGCAGAGTAGAGGCATCCTCAAGTCATCCCTGAGCAGCTGCCGCACAGCCCGCAGGGACCGTGTCTGGCCTGGCTGCCACACACTGAGGCTGGACTCACCCTGAGTGTGGTACCCAGAGCCATGGAGGCCTGTGAGTGCTGTGACACCATCTCTGATGATGCTGCGTGCCCCAAACCTACCGCCTTCCCGTGATTGTCACGAGGGCCTTCAACAGGCAGGGGATAGTTTCTTTTTTTTTTTTAAGGGATATTTTGTGACAGATGAAGAAAATCTGTGACTGATAATAATAGCAAAAAGCTGAATGAAGGTGGACAAAAGTTCTCTTTTACCACTGACTGGCTTAGCACATACTTCCCTAAAAGTAAGGTTCTTTTTCTAAAAGAAGTTTGTTTCAGAGGTCAATAGATACTTTACTGTTCTCTGAACAATTATGCTACCTCTGGAGGACTTTAAAAGGGGTGAAAAATTGCCTTCCCAACTTCACATCTGATTCATTAGATTATGAGATCTTATCAGAAGTATATTAAAAAGGTTGCTCAGTCTCACTGAGGAAACATTTTGGCTTTTGTGTTTTATGTTCACATTGTAGAAAGTCTGAGGGAAGTTTGAAGTTTAAGGTCAGCTGGGTTAATTTCTTTTTAGTCTTAATTTACATTCACACTAAATAAAATTAAGCAGTTTCGCACATAAATTAGCGATGAGAGATGGCACAATTGCTTTTACAAAGAATGTTGCACCCAGCATTTGGGGTATTTTACCAGAAACATAGGGATTATTTCTAGATTTATAACTAAAAAACTGACAAGCTTCAAAAGGGAGATAAAATAACATCCATCTGTAGCGGTTTGTTTTATTTCTATTTATTTATTTATTTATTTTAACCAAGAACATGTATTGGTGCAATGTACATATAATGGTTATATTCATCACATTTATTTTGTACCTGTACATAATGCATCTTGGTTGTAGCGGTTTGTTTTAGGAGTTTGTGGTGCCATTCAGTGTTGGAAGAGAGTTATCTGGTATAAACAGCAGCAGAAAGATTGTGTGAAATTATTTCTCCTTGAAATATTTGGCCTTTTTTTTTTTTTTTTTTTGGTACTGAGGATCGAACTCAGGACCTTGTGGTTGCAAGGCAAGCACTCTAACCACTGAGCTAAATCCCCATTCCCCAGGCCTTCATTTTTGAAATGCTTAGAATTTATAAACTGTGTCCATGAATAAAGATCACATTAAGACCTCAGTTATCCGATCCCATACACATTCCATCCAGTATTTACCTTCAGTAATTTGAGCTGCGAGGCATACATTCAAAACCTTTACACCTAAATCAATTTCATATCATTCTTACCTAAAAGCTCACCTTTTCCACTGCCTTTTGGAGTCCATGCCTGCTCACTATTTTCTATTCTCAGTTATTCAAGTAATAGCCAATCACTGTGGGGTTCCGGATTTGTTAGATTGGCTTTGTTACAAGATGGTAAAATCATGGATAACTTCTTAAAATGAAAACTGTGTTCACTTGAGTATAATCTGTCTTTTCTTTACCTGCAATATATTTATCACTGTTGCTACCTTAGTGGGAGATTTTAATTTTATTTCTGGTCATGAACATCATAATAATTACATACTTAAGCGAATATCCAGAAAATAACTGATTAAGTGAAGTTTGTCCTTGGTTATTGTCTTTTAAAAGAATGTAGAACTTCATAGTAATAATAGTACACTATGTCATCTCATAAATTGTCTTTAAATACATTTTTGAATGTATTTTCTCTTTACCGTCAGCAAACTTTGTTCTATAAAACGACTTCAAATTCGTACTTTCTATACTTCATATGGGATTAGGAGAGTACAGATTTAGGAAAGGGAAGAAATTTTGATGACTAACATAGTGTCTTACTTCTCTCTTGTTGCTGGGACAAAATATCTGACACCCAAAGTTAAGGGACAAAAGGTTTATTTGGCTTACAGTTTGTAGAGGTTTCAGTCCACAATCAGCTGGATCCAAGGCAGGGTGGCCTGGCAGACAGGCAAAAGGCAGCAAGGCAAGCTAGAGGTGCAAGCAGGGGGTAGGCAAGTCTCTTTCTATCCCTTATATCTTATCCAGTGCTATCTGGCTTTAGCGTGAATAACACTCCCACCCTTAATATCCTGGTATCACATCCTTGATCGCAGCAGAACTATGCCAAACAATCAGTGGACTAATTTAGTAATCACACATTCTAGATCCAGCCGCTTCTATGACCACATGAGGCTTTGGAGAGACATCTAGACACAAACCATAACAAGCAGGATGTGGGCCATGGGTTCTTTTATCAAATCTGCCCTCTTGCAAAGGTGAAGTACCAGAATGAGGTCTATTTTGATAAATGAAATTAATAGAATAGAATTGATGAAGGCAAACTACCTTGAAAATATTTGGCAATGATTGCATCATTCTAATCAATAAAATAAACATGCATATTTTAGTTTGTAACTTCTTATTTGAAATGGATTTTGAGGTATCCCTGTATAATTCTGTTAACTTTTTTTCATTTGCTCTTTGCATTATACTTTATTTTCAATGCCTTTACTTTTTCAGTAAATGCTGGCTTTGTTTCTCAAAGTATTGACTTTAATCATCTTCTATTTGAATCACTTACTTTGGATTTTTACTTGGTTACTGAACTGAAAGAATTAGATTGAGATTTCAGACATATCTAACACTATTCAAAACTCTCAGGGTTGTTGGGAGATACTGCTATTGGCCTTGTTGTAAACAGATTGCAAATAATTGGAACTTAAATACGTGATATCCAGTCCTATGCATGATATGCAAACTGTACTAGTCAAGAGATTTGAAGGTTTGGGTCCTGAATTATTGTGGAATGATTTTTTGAGGGTTTTTTCTTTGTTTCTGGTTTGTTCTTCCTCTTAATCCTTGTGTTCAATCTAACTTCATTCCTAGACTAATGGCACTTTTATGTTAAATAACAAATGAACATTTCCTATTAGAGTTACGCATGTGGTCTATACTAGTGCTTTATTTCCTAAAGTCTAAATGGCCTATTCTTCTGTGGGTAGCTGTGTTTAGTTGAACTACTAACCATCAATAGTGACAACTGGTCCATCTTTTGATCCTGTTTGTTTCAACTTGAATTTTAGTATGCAACCGAGGATGGACTTGTTCACACAAATGACCAGGCCAGGACTCTACCCAAAGAATGGGTTTGTATTTAAGGGCCCCAGCAGTTAGCCCATCCTCAGAAAAGAAGGTAAGGCTCTCTGATACACAAGCTAAATCACAAAGGGCCGAACAAACGGAGAGGCTGGAAGTCTGGGGCATTTGCAGAATTAGATGAGATGCTCCCTTGTCTCTTTGATGCAGTGATGAATGTCAGAACCCTGGAAGGGAGGGACCCTGGGATTAGACAGTAACTGAGCAACACTGAGAGGTGAGACCTGGGTGTTATTTTTTTTTAAGTTTTTTTATTTTTTGGTGTTGGGGATAGAACTCAGGGCCTTGCGCTTACTAGGCAAGCACTCTACCACTTGAGCTAAATCCCCAGCCTGGGTGTTATTTTGGAGTGAGGAAAACTTCTGTTTGAACATTCATTTACTGTGCCACACAGAATACAGATTGAGTGTGCTGTTTTAAAAAATCGAGGTAAAGTCCATGTAACATAAAATTAACCATTTTAAAGTTTATAACTTGAGGCCTTGGGTTCAATTCCCAGTTCCAATAAATAAAAAACAAATGAAATAAAATGTATGGTTCAGCACAGTGGTGTGCTTGTAGTCCCAGCTACTCCAGAAGCTGAGTGAGGCAGGAGGGTCACAAGCAAGGCCAGCCTCAGCAAATTAGTGAGAGACCCTGTCTCAAAAAAAGAGTGAGAGTGCTTTATTGCAAAATGATTGCATGGTTTTCATCGTGTGTCATTTTCCTCATGGGGAGTTGGTACGTGTACAAAATATATCTTAATTCTTTTTTCATCCCCTCCTCCTCCCTCTATTTCTTGGTTCCCTTCCCATTTGCAAAAGAGCTCCCTGTTTCCTATTAAATTTTATTTTTCTCTTTAATGTATTTATACTTTTAATTTCTCACGTAAGAGAAACCATGTGATATTTAAGCTTGCATGTCTGATTTATTTCATATAACATTATGGTCTCAAAGTGCATCTGCTTTTCTACAAATGCCCAGAGTTTATTCTTTTTTTTTTTTTTTTACTTGAGACAGCATCTCACTGTGTAGTTCACACTGGCCTTAAACTCACTATGTGTCCAGGCTGGCCTTGGGCTTGCAGTGATCCTCCTGCCTCAGCCTCCCAAATGCTGGGATAGCAGGCATGCACCACCACACCCAGCTAAATTTATTCTTCTTTATAGCAAAGTAGTATTCCATTGTGTCTTTATCCACTCATTTATTTATGGACACATGGTGCTGCTATAAACGTGCGTGTGTATCACTGTAATATGATGTCTTTAACTTTTGGGGGAAAATACCTAGAAGGAGAATATCTGGGTCAAATGGAATTTATAGTTTTTTTCAGGAATCTCCATACTGATTTCCATAGTGGTTGTACTAGTTTATATTCTCACCAACAATGTAGAAGTATTCCTTTTTCCCCACATACTCGCCAGCATTTGTTATTATTTGATTTCATGATGATAGCCATTCTTTCTGTAATAAGATGCATCTCAGTGTTGTTTTATTTTGCATTTCACTAATGGCCAGAGATGGTGAACTTTTTTGTGCGTATTTGTTGGTCATTTGTACTTCTGAGAAGTGTCTGTTCATTATATTTGCCCATTATATTTGCCCATGTTTTCATTGGGTCTTTCTTTAAATTATTATTCTGGGATTTTTTCGTTTGTTTTTGTTTTTGTGAGACACGGTTTCCTTGTGTAGTCCCAGTGGCCTTACACTCACTTAGGTAGCCCGGGCTGGCCTGGACTTTGTGTTAACCATCCTTCCTCAGCCTCCCAAGTGCTGGGGTTTCAGGTATCCACCACCACACCTGGCTGAAGGTCTTTTATTTGGGGTTATTAATTTTTTTTTTTTTTAGTTCTTTATATAGTCTAGATATTAGGCCTCTATCAAAGGAGTAGGTGGCAAAATTTTTTCCCTTTCTGTAGGTACTCTTTACTCTGTCGGTTTCCTTTGCTGTGGGGAAGCTTTTTAATTCGATATCATCCCATTTGTTGATTCTCAATGTTGTTTCTTGTGGAGTTGGGGTTCTGTTCAGAAAGTCCTTTCCTATACCTATGTCTTCAAGAGTTTTGCCTGTTTTATCTCCCAGCACATTGTTTCTGTTTCAATATTTAGATTTTGAGCCATTTCAATTTCAGTTTAGTGCATGGTGAGCAATATGAGTCTTCATGAATATATCCGGTTTTCTCAGGACCATTTGTTAAGGAGGCTGTCTTTCTTCCAGCGTATGTTTTTGGCCCCTTTGTCAAAGTTCAAGTGGTTGAATGTGCCTGGGGTTGGTTCTGCATCCTTTATTCTGCTCCATTGACCTACATGTCTGCTTTTGTGCCACTTAGTCCACATTTTTCCCTCTCCAAGTGTTCATCAGATGCCCCCAGGATACTTCACAAGTTATTGAAGATGCCCAAATAGCCCTCCTGGCTAGGAGACTTGATTTCTGGCTGACAGAAACACTGTGCTCACAGTCTTGGGAGAAATTTTTGTTTTTGTTTTTTCTCCAAGTTTCCTATTCCTGAGGTCTCAGTGCAATGTTAGCCCCTTCCTTATATCCTTATATTTTAATCTGCCAATAGTTGCATTTTATATATGTATAGAAATGAGAAAACTTTAAAAGGGGACATTTTCCTGCTTTGTAAAATAGGCACATCACTGCTATATTATATGTGACTTAACATAATATTGTGTGAGAACCAGGTAGACTAATGAATGTAAACAAATTTTACAAACTGTGTATTTATTTTGTGGTGCTGTAAACCAACTGTAGCGTTTTATACATGCTAAGCAAGTACTCTACCACCAAGTTACATGCCTCACCCTAAGTTTTATAAACTATAATACAAATAACTTTTGTTGCTATGACTACAATAATCATTGAAACCAAAGTTTATTCTTTGACTGTGATTTAAGTTGCAGGGAGATTTCAGATTTCAGTTTTCCCATTAGTGTCCTTTTTATTCCAGAATCCAGCCTAGGATTCTGCTTTGTATTTAGATGTACTGGCTTCTTGGTGTCCTCTGGTCTATTTTAGTTTCTCAGTCTTGCCTTGTTTATTTTTTATTTATTTATTTTTTATATTGATTGATCGATTGGTGCTGGGGATCAGACTCAGGGTCTTGTCCTTGCTGGGAGAGCACTCTAACCACTGAGCACTCTAACCCCAGTCCCTACCTGGCCACTTTTGAGAGTTATTGCTTCGGAGGTTTTGTGGACTGTCTTTGAGTTCACATTTATGTTTTTCTTGTGATGGGTGTTAGGGAGGAGCACCTTGGATGCGCTTGCCCTTCTCATCAAGAGTGATCCAGATGGAGGTGACACTGCGAGTGCTATCAGCCTTGGTGCCTTGGTTGAGGTGTGGTGGTTTCTGGTTTCTCTGTTACAAAGTTGCTGTTTTTTCTCTCTCATACTCTATTCCTTGTAAGAGTCACTGTAAGCCCACATTCAAGGTGGGGAGGGTTTACTTACAAATATTAGAAATTGTTATATAGGGATGATGTGTCCTTCCTCTCCTGGTTTTTGTAGTTTTGGCGTGTTTGTTTTGTTTTTTGTCAGGGTTAGGCATTGAACTCAGGGCCTTATGCATGCTAGGCAAGCACTGAACCACTAAGCACCTTCCCCAGTATTCCTGTTATTTGTTTATACATTTCATGTATTTATGCATGCCTTTATGCATTTATGTATTTTGTGTGTGTGTCAGTATGAACTTGTGCATATTTATTTGATACTTTTTTTGTTTGTTTTGTTTTTGGTGCTGGGGATCCAACTCAGGGCCTTGCACTTGATAGGCAAGCACTTTACCACTAAGCTAAATTCCCAGCCCATTGATACATTTTTTTGTTGCTGAAATTGTTTTATGCTGCTTTTGGGAGCTCAGTCAGGTTGGCTCATTTCTCCCTGTAACATGCTCCCATCCTTTGGGGTTTTTAAAGCTTTTCCTTTCAAGATCTTCACATATAACTTATCTAACCTCCTAGTTTCTTGATCTTTCTTTATCTTGGGTTTTAACCTACTTTGAACAGTGTTTCCTCTTTCTGTCTTTGTGTTTATCCTCAAGCAACAACAGGGCTTTGCTTTTTGAAAGAGAATGTTTTCTCTTCCCTCCATAGAACTATTCCAAAGAGTTCAGATTACATAAACCTACATGGCAAGAGAAATTGCTACTGAGAAATTCCCTACAAAATTACAATACTTACCTCTGTCTTGAGGCTAAGCCATGAATTGCAAATGAAAACATTGTTTCTACATTGAATCACGTTGTATCTGTGTTATAACACTTTGTGCAGAATGATTAGAAGAAACAAAACCCTTTCACTTGGGTGTATTTGCCTTTTTTCCATTTAGAGAAAATAAAACTGAGTCCAAAATAATAAAATGTAGAATTTTTAATGCCCGATTGAACCTTAATATAGGCAATACTTTAAGTTTTGCCATTGAAAAGTACTGTAGTTTTTTGTAAGTGTAAAGTGTGGGTTACTTTTATGGATTGAAAATGATCTCTGACTTTTGTAATATAATTTCAATGTATTTTAATTTAATGTAATGATCAATATTTTCTTTTGTAACCAAAACAAATTCTCTAAATAAGGAGTCGTTTAGACAAGAAATAAGAGCTTTCAACATTAAGACTCCCTGCCCCAGTAATATTTATATTAGTAGGTAAGATAAAAATAAATGCTGATTTTATTGATTTAAATGAGAAGAAAGGCTAATAAACTGTCTTCAATTAAAGAACCTGAGTTATGGGTTTTGTGTAATATATAGGGAAAATAATCTATTTGACGTAAACTTCATGAATGACTTACAGTTTTCAGAAAAACACATGGAAATTACAATAAGAAAATAAAATAGTACAACTAGTCAGAACTGCAGGGTGTTTTTCATTTTTTAATTTTTTTTATTTTTTTGGTGCTGGGGATTGAACTCAGGGCCTTGCAGTTGGTATGCAAGCGGTCTACAACCTGAGCCAAATCCCCAACCCATAACAGCAGGATTTTTAAGGGTTATAAGTTCATTCCAAAAGAATTCCAGTTGGCGAAATCCAGATGTCTTAGAAGACTCCTATATACATAATATTTTTAATGACAGTTTATTACAAAATAAAACAGATTTGCGAATGTTTGCAGTTAAAACTTTCAAAATTGTCTTGTATCATAATGTTTGCTTTAGTGTAGCTGAATAGGAAGAGGAAATATTTTCTCTATGTAATTCATATGTGTGCATATATATATATATATATATATATATATATATTTAGCTGTCACTTAGGAATCTGCAGTTTCATTGCTAAACACTAAAACTCCACTGAGCTGGGGGTGGTGGCACATGCCTGTAATCCCAGCACGCGGGAGGCCGAGGGCAAGAGGATCACTGTGAGTTCAAGGCCAGCCTGAAGGGCATAGCAAGACCCTGTCTCAAAAACAAACAAACAGGGGCTGGGGATTTAGCTCAGTGATTAGAGTGCTTGCCTTGCAAGCACAAGGCCCTGAGTTCGATCCCTGGCACAAAAAACAAACAAACAAACAAACAAACAAACTTCACCAAATACCACTGGAAGGAAAAAGCAGTCCTGACATGGTTGCGTTTATCTTAGCCGAGGAGAGGCTATTCAGTGCAGTTTCTTAAACTGTCTTAAGCTGAGGGCTAAATTGTGGTCACTTTGGAAACCACATTTTGAACATGAACTCTAACAAACCAGAATGTTAACACTTTCTAAATACCTCATGTTACCCTTGTACCAATTGTAGGATCTGTTATTAAAAGTGGATTTAGTCTTGACCACATTTCTAATTGGCCATATGAAATAAGACTGCAGTCTGGAGGGAGATTTATATTCCTGTCTTCATCCCTGTTGCTCGTTGACAGGCATGCACAGTGCCTAAAGTTTTCAAGTCTTTTGTATGGTATGAAGCTACAATAGCAGGGAACCTCTCCAGTTGAGTTCTAGTCTTAGATCTGCCTGTGACAGTCACCTCTTGGTGTCTGAAAGGAACAGGTTCTGGGACCCCCAGGATTCTAGAACCCCAAATGCTCCAGGTCCTTCTCTGAAGGGGCATATTCATTTATAATCTATACACACCCTCCCTTATCCTCAGAATCATCTCCATATTACTTGCAATGTCTAATACAACCTAAGTGCTATCTAAGTAGTTGTTGCACTATATATTTTAGGGAATACAACAAGTAAAGTCTGTACCTGTTCACCATAAATGCTTTTTTTCTGAATAGTATTTATGAGCATCTGGTTGAATCCACAGACCTGGGAACTGTAGACATGGAGGAATGACCATCCCGGCTTCATCACATACCCTTCATTTTCCCCAGTTCTGAGCTCGGGACGAGATGATAATCTCATGGGTTGTATGTCGGAATGGAATGAGCTGATCCACAGTAGGGCACTAATGAACTAGTCCCCGGCACATAGAGCTCACATTTGCCGTTGGGTTATGCCACGCCTTGGTGCTTCTTATTCGTTTGAATGATTTTTTAGAAATTATATTTAAAGTTCTTGGGCTAGAGTTTAATTTTAAAATGTTTCAACTATTTTAAAAATTTTGATATTTCTACTGAGCCTCTAATAGCAGAAGAATATGGCGATAGCTGTGGCGATACCACAGCCTAAGGGATGCCTGTGGTAGGAGCTGAGTGGGGAGGTGAAGACATCGGTGCTAAACACCCAGGAATATAAAGGGCAGGGAGGTGTGGAAGAGACCACCTTTCCTGTGGGTGTCCTTTGCCTGTGTACTTCTACTCCTCAGGCGTTTGCCATGGAAATAGCAACTATGTCTGGGTGAAATAAAAATGGATGCTCTCTTAAAGATGTTTTAGTCCTTGGGATATTTGAAATCAATTTTGTGGCTGCTAAAAATTAAATGTAGAGACTATAACGTTCTTTATTCATTTTATTCCCCCCAGTGTTTGAAAGATGTATGGTGATCCTGAAACCATCAGACAAGAAAACTAGCAACTTCAGGGGAAGTTTGTCTACACTCGGGCTGCAGTATTTTCAGCAAACATGATTGGACAGTGCACCTGTGCCTTATCTTTTGGTGGAGTGAAAAATTTGAGCCAGTGAAGACAAATCCGTGTAGCAAGCAGCACGCATCATACCTGGCTCCTTGCTGATTGTGAACAGGCATTTAAAATGTGAATTTGAAATCAGATGTCTCTGTTACTTCCAGCTAAAGTGGCATCATAGGTATTTTCTAAGTTTAAAAAGTCTTGGATTAAAAAATTCTCTACTAGTGTCTACCATCTTCACCATGAAGTCTACTAAGGAAGCTCCATTTTGTGTGCTTCTGTTCCTTTGCCTCCATCTCCTTGTCTTCTGCACGGCCATGCCCTCTTGCTAAGTAATTCAAGCATAAGGCCTTGGAATATTAAAATCACAATTTAAGAAAAGAAAAGAGCCGGGTACGGTGGTGCACGCCAGTAATCCCAGCCCTCGGGAGGCTGAGGCAGGAGGATCACTGCGTTCAAGTCTAGTCTGGGCTACAGGGAGATGCTGTCTCAAAAAAAAAAAAAAATGTTTTTCCAATCTCTTGGCCATCATGATGTGTTAAAATGGTTTTAGAAATACCTGAGATGGGTTGAAGAAGTAGCTCAGTGGTAGAGTGCTTGCCTATCATGTGCAAAGCCCTGGGTTCCATCCCCAGCACCCAAAACCAAAACACCCGAGGATAAACTGGAAGCAATGGCACACTGTCCACAACACATACATAGTTAAAAGTTTTGGATCTTTTCCTCAGCAGGTACCAGTTGTAAATAAGAATGAAGTAGGGGCCAAAATGCAAAACCAAAAACGAAGCAGCTATATGTAGTTAGTAATTTTAGTTTGAAGAGTAACTGAATATTGTGGCTTCATATGTATTATTTTATATTGTACTTTTTCTTTGTTGATGGTTTGGACTTTAATAAAACAAATCCACTAGTTTTTAATACAACAGAAATAAGACTATTTGGACAGTGTATTGTAGAAAGCAACCTACTCACTGTACTGAATTGAATGCTTGTATATATTAAAATAGCCTTCAACCTTTTTCTCTAATGCCTTAACTGTCAAATAATTAAAACTTTCACAGCATAGGACCATAGTGAGCATGCTAGGCCGAGGTCAACCCTGGCACGGCGAGCAGGTGCTGATACCGTCGGTGTAGCGCCCGAGTTTAGCTATGTTGATGCTACCAAAGTGCAATATTAGACACCAGCTAGCTAGGACTGCTGCCCTGTGTGACCCCAGAAAGGAAACCAGGCTCTGATGCGCTGCACATACTGTTAGTCATGTTGTCCTTTGCTTGGATACAACGCCATGCAGATTTTGGTGGCTGCTATTTTTATTTACTTTGCATTACTTTGATGAACACCTCAAAGGGAGAGACAAACATTACCCTCTTGACCTGCCCAGCAGTGACCCTTGAACTGCAATAGGGAAAAACAAATTTCTGTATATGAAAATTGGTGAGAACTGGCACTTAAGATCAGAAAATTGTTGGTACTTTATGGCTTAAGATGCTCTCTGCCCAAAGCTCTGAAAGACTGATAGGCAGTAATACTGCAGTACTACTGAGTTTTTGTAGAATTGTTACATTTGATAATAAAACATGCCTGCTTAATCTCAATGCTCGCATTCTTTTGTTTTTAGAAGAATTAAGGTAATGGTGAAAGGGTGTGGGTAAGCTGTCTCTTGTATGTTAGGGTTTTTCGTAGACTTACCATGAGTAATTACGAAGCTATCAGTGCTGGGCATGGTGGCACATGCGTGTAACCCCAGCTATTAAAGAAACCAAAGAAGGAAGATCAAGCGGCCTGGAGAATGTAACAAGGGCCTGTCTCAAAATGCAGTGGTACCTTGGTTCATGAATTTAATTCTTTCCATGATCCTGGTTGCAAGTTGAATTGGACGAGAACCGACTCAAATTTCCCCATAAGGTCAACATTGAACCTAATCCATTGAATTTGATTTGGTTCTCGTCCAATTCAGTGTGCAACCAAAATCGTGGAAAGAATTAAATTCACAAATCGAGGTACTACTCTAAAGACTGGGGGTGGAGCTCACTAATCCCTGGTTTCAACATCCAGTACCCAGAAAAAGAAAAAACTACCCTTTATAAATACGCTCAAAATACTGGTCAAATAATAATTCTTAGAGTATAAGTCACTGAACCTTTGATACACTTTTTATTCTTGCAGCACAGTACTGGGGTTGAACCCAGAGCCTCATGCATGCTAGGCACGAGCTCTACCACTGAGCTACATTCCTAGCCCTGAATTTGAAATTCCTTTTTTGGTTAGTGGCGGTTTTCTGTTTTTTGAGATAGGGTTTCACTGTGTAGTCAGGCTGGCCTCAAACTACGGTGATCCTCCTGCCTCAGCCTAGCGAGGCAGGATTTGCACCACCACACCCAGCTGATTTTGAACTTTTTTTTTTTTTTTTTTGGGGGTGCTGGGGATCGAACTCAGGGCCTTGTGCTTGCAAGGCAGGCACTCTAACCACTGAGCTAAATCTCCAGCCCCTGATTTTGAACTTATTAATAGCTATGATAATATTTCTTCCTTGGGTCTTACCGATGAATCTCAGTGTGCTTAACAGTTTGGTTTTTTGTTCTTTTGTGGTGTGGGGGATTGAACCCACAGCCTTTCGCTTGCCGGACAAGTATGCCACCACTGAGCTACATCCTAGTGGGCATGACAATTTGCAAACTCATTTAAGACACATAAAACTAGTAAGATTACAGCTTTGGTGTTCTGAATCCCACAGCTCCTTTTTCTTTGGTGGTGCTGAATCCTCAGATATTCCCTAATTCAAATTCTATCCTTGTTTTAGGACTCAGGTTAAGTGTTACCAACTTCTAATATTTCAGAGTAGTATATATCAACACTACCACTTATCTGACATCCACACGCCTGTCACAGCGCCCAGTGGATGAGTAATTTTAGCATAACCTCAAGGACGGAAGGTGTATCTGTGTTTCCCTCAATGTCTAGCGCATTCCTGTTTCCCGTTCACTCAGTGTATTTTTGTTAAGCTTTTCTAGAATGATGTGTAATTCACTTAGGAACTTTTTCCAGGCCTTACATTTATAAAAGTGAAAAAAGGGGGCTGGGGATTTAGCTCAGTGGTTAGAGTGCCTGCCTAGCAAGCTCAAGGCCCTGAGTTCGATTCCAAAAAAAAAAAACAAAAAAAAAAAACAGTGAAGAAATCCAGTTTGGTTTCATCCCTCAGCTTCGGATCTTTCTGCCATCATATGTGGTGAAGAGGCAAGTCCCTCCTCGCTAAGGGTGTGCAGTTGAGCAAGCATGCTGGGGCAGGAAAGGAGAATGACGGTAAAGAGGACCAGAGCCTTCGAGAGACCCTGTGCTTCCATCCCCACCCTGTTCTCCGTGACTGCGTAGTGCTTCAGATACACGCAATAAATACTTGTCGAATGAATAAATACACAAGTATGTTCACTCACGCGGGCGGAAACTAATGTGACTGTTTCTCCTAAGAATTCTTTATTGATTCGGATGGAGCATGTAGCTCAGGGGAACAGTACTCGCTCAGCATACGTGACGCCTTATGTTTGCTCTGTGGCATCAGAAACGACAATTTTTTTTTTGTGCTGCGGATCAAACTCAGGGCCTTGTGCTTGCTAGGCAGGCACTCTAACCACTTGTGCTTGCTTTGGCAACACATATACTAAACTCGCTGTTGCTAAATATCAAATTATCTTTCTTTAGTACTACTTCTAGATCTGTTGTTGGTGCTGGGGATTGCACCCAGGGCCCCCCACGCGCTGACCACGGCTCTCCCACCACCAACTCCTCCAGCCCTACGGCTGAAGTCACAAAACCTTTTCTTTGGTACCATTTTGTCAGTTTTAAATATTTTAATCCCTTAGTAGTGGATTTTTTACATTAGAGGACAAATTCGAAGAGCAACCTTTTACACTGAGCTACACCTCCAAAGAGCCAATTTGCTATGAAATTGACCTAAATATGATTCTGGCTGTTTATGCCACCTACTGGACACAGAATGCTACAAGCTTTTAAGGATCTTATTATCAACCAAGGATATTCACCTAGGATTCTAACAGTATTTCAATTTATTTTACTCATTCATTCATTCATTCATTCATTTGTTGATTTTTTTGAGACAGGGTCTCACTCTGTAATTCAGACTGGACTTGAGCTCAGGATGTAGCCCAGGCTGGCCTTGAACTCATGGGTGATCCTGCAGCCTCAGCCTCCCGAATGCTGGGATTACAAGGATGCACCACCACATTCAGTGTGCTTGCTTGTTTTTTTGTTTGTTTATTTATTTGCAGTACTGGAAGTTGAACTCAGGCCCTTGAACATGTTAGAGAAGTGCTCTATACTACTAAACTATACTCCATTTTTAAATTTTGAGATAGGGTCTAAACTGAACAGGTGGGTCTCGAACTCCTGCCTCGATCTCCTCGTGGTTGGGATTACAGGTCTGTGCTACTGCGCCCCATATTTTTCTCTATTTTAAAACTAGAACTGATGGAAAAAATGACGAGTTTTTGTTTTGTTTTGTTTTAATTTATTTTATTTTAATGGCACATTTTAGATGTACAGAGTGATAACATTCATCATAGGGGATTTGCACCTGTACATGATATATCTTGTTGCTTGTTTTGTTTTGTTTTTACTGTATTAAAAAATGCTGAGAAAGGAGCAAGGTGTGGTGGTGAACGCCTATAATCCTGGCACTCAGGAGGCTGAGGCACGAGGCTCCCTAGGAGGACCACCTGGGCCGCACAGTGAGTTCAAGACCAGCCTAAATTACATAGTGAGATCCTGTCTCAAAAAAAAAAAAAAAAAAAAAAAAAACAAAGTTGAGAAAGGGGAGGGCAAGAGGATAGAAGAGAAAGTGGGTAAGATATTTATAATTTCACACTATTTACATATATGGAAATGTCAAAGTGAAAATCATTCATGTGAGGTTCGGGATTTAGCTCAGTGGTAGAGCACTTGCCTAGCAAGTACAAGGGCCTGAATTCAATCCCCAGTGCCCCCCTGCCAAAAAAGAAAAGAAAACCATTCGTGTGTACAGTTACTATGCATTAACAATTACCATAAAAGCTGTCAGCTGGGTGTGGTGGTGCATACCTGTATTCCCAGCTACCTAGGAGGGTAAGGCAGGAGGATCTTGAGTTTGAAGTCAACCTGGGCAAAATAGCAAGACCTGTCTCACAGAAAAAAAAAAAAAAAAAAAAAAAAGGAGAAAGTCATAGCAGTTTTGCTGTTACACATAAATTGCTATGATGATATACCAGAATTTTGGTGAGAAACATGTTTCCCCCAAATTGCTGTGTTCTTGTGGATTTCTTTTTTTTTTTTTTTTTTTTTTTTGTGGTGCTGGGGATCGAACTCAGGCCCTTGTGCTTGCAAGGCAAGCACTCTAATCACTGAGCTAAATCCCCAACCCCTTTTGTGGATTTCAGATATGCAGTGTGGATGGAGTGTGACCGGCCGGGGAACGGCCTGCAGCAGCCAGGTGAGAAGGGCTTTGGCAGCAGCCTCAGAACTGCACCAGTCCCCCACCTCTGGCCTGGGGCCCTGGTGAGGAGGGAAACCAGCAGAAGCCACTCCATCTCTCCGGGATTTAGGAACAGCAGATATTTCTCGGAAGTATTTGAATCCAGGTACTCATAGGCCACTTGCTATTCAACTGCTTCTTTCAAAATGGAGAAATGTGCCAAGAAAGCCCATGAGCAACCAGCGCTAGAGATCTGCTAGTGGCGCAGTCTTGATCCCTGTAAACAAGTTTTCTCGAGTTAGCAAAACAAACAGAAACCAAAAAACAGGCTACTGTATTCAATTAAATGGGAGTTTCAGATAAATAACAATTTTTAGTATAAGTGTATCCCCAAAATTGCATGGGATACGCTTATATTAATATGTCTGGGAGCTGGGGATTTAGCTCAGTGGTTAGAGTGTTTGCTCAGCAAGCGCAAATCCCTGAGTTTGATCCCTGACACAAAAAAAAAAGTCCTGAATTTTATCTGACAATACTAATATAATTTAATTGAATTCAGTTTATAAATATTTAGAGGGCTCAAGTATTTGAAAAAAAGAGAGGCAGAATCTTGGTACAAAGTTCAAAACCTAGCCAGGCGCGCTGATGTATGCCTGTAATCCCAGCACTCAGGAGGCTGAGGCAGGAGGATTGCTGCAAGTTTGAGGCCAGCCTGGGCCACGTATTGAGATCCTGTCTTAAAAAATACAAAAATAAATAAATAAATAGAAGAGAGTATACTATTATAATTCACCTTTATGATCTGCTATCTGACTTTTCCAGTGAAAACCAACAGAGTCAAATTGGGAACCGTATAATCCTTCCAAGTGGGATATGTTTTTTAAAAAAGATATTCTATGTATACAGTGTACCAATACAGGGCTGGGGATTTAGCTCAGTAGTTAGAGTGCTTGCCTTGCAAACAGAAGACCCTGAGTTCAATTCCCAGCACCAAAAAACAAAATAAAACAAAACAAAAAAAATAAACCCAATGTACCAATACATGTTCTTGGTAAAAATAATAATAATAATGACAAATAAATAAAAATAAAAAATATATTCTATTTAAATAGTTTAGAATTGGATATGTAAGAAATCATGGTACAGTTTCCTTGAACTCACTATGGATCCCTGGCTGGCCTCAAACTCGCAGCAATCCTGCCTCAGCCTCCTGAGTGTTGGGATTACAGATGTGTGCCACCATGTTTGTCTCTCTCTCTCTTTTTTAAAGAAAAGGTACAGTATAAGAAGTACTAAAAAAACAAAATGAAACAAAACAAAAAAAAGAATTAGTGACAAACTGAGACAAAAAGTTTCAAGCTAAGGAATTGTACTCATGGATAGTGCAATGTATACGTGTCATGCGGGTGTGCTAAGCCACATTGGCAACTCATAATTATGCTGAGCAGCAAGTATTTGGGGGTAGTGGGGCCAGGGATTCCACCCAGGGACACATGCACGCCAAGCTTGTGCCCCACCACTGAGCTGCACCCACAGCCTTATTAGCAACAACTTTTAAACCAATCCCCCCAGTACTTGTCTACAATGTGTCTTATTTGGTTTGGTTTGGTTTGGTGCTGGGGATCGAGCTTAGAGCCTTTCACTTGCTACCCGAGCTCTCTACCACTTGAGTACAATGTATTTTCATAGTTTAACCTAAACCTAAGAATACAGATAAAGGGTAGAGAAAATATAAGCCAGAATACAATGGCAGTGAAAATGAACAGATCACACATTTTTCAGACTTCACAGAGGAGACAGAAGGGCCAGGCACGGTGGCCCAGGCCTGTCAAACAAGCTCTCCGGGAGGCTGAAGCAGGAGCATCACAAGTCTGAGGCCAGCCTGGGAAATTTATCAGCACTGTCTCAAAACAAAATTTAAAAAAAAAAAAAGGAGATGGTGGTTGAAAATTATATAAAGATGTGGTTAATCAATACATAATAAATATTTTATTACATATGAAAGATGAAATGAAATTCCATATCTTTAGCCAGGCGTGGTGGCCCACACCTGGAGCACTTGGGAGGCTGAGTCAGGATCACCATGAGTTCAAGGCCAGCCTGGACTATCTAGTGACTTCAAACCCAGCCTGAACGAGTGAGACCCTGTCTCCAAAAAATCCGTTATCTTTAACAGAAGAAAAGTTGAACTGATTCAAGGATTTCACAGTGATTATATTGTTACTACTAATCAACTGAAGCATTTGCCAGAAGAATGTTTTTGAAATAGATTTTCCATGTATCTCTTTCGTTTATTCTTCAGAGGCTCTTCTTCATGTTTTTTTTTTTGGGGGGGGTGCCATGTGCTGGGTATCAAACCCAGGACCTTGCACTTGCTAGGCAAGTGCTCTACCACTGAGCTAAATCTCCAACCTTTTTTTTCTTTTCCTTGAGACAGCATCTTGCTATGTAGTTCAGGCTGGGCTTGAACTCACTAGGTAGCCCAGGCTAGGCTAGAACTCACAATAATTCTCCTGCCTCAGCCTCCTGAGTGCTGGGATTACAGGCATGTGGAAACATGATCTTCTTCCAACATCTTTCAAGTCCATTACCTTTTAATATTTTTCTCTCCATTGTCCTATTCTAGGCCTTTATTTTCATATCGTTAAGCACTACATCTCCTAAAGGCCTCCTCCACCCCATGCTGTGACTTAAATCTGTGGCCTCATGCCTGCTAGGCAAGCACTCTACCACTGAGCTACATTCCAAGCCCAAGATTTAACTTCTTAAAATAAAGAATATTAAAAAAAAAAAAAAGAATATTTCACATTACTCCCTAAAAATATCTACTGCAGACAGGAGGAGGCCTCGGTTTTTTTTTTTTTTTTTTTTTTTTGGTGCTGAGGACTGAACTCAGGGCTTTGTGCTTCCTAGGCAAACACTCTAATCACTGAGCTAAATCCCCAGCCCCTTGGTCTTTTAATGGCAGCAGAAAATCATACTGCTCTTCAGGCATAGTTTGCAAATGAAAGGTAATTTGAGAAAATGTGGAGTTTTTAGAATTGGTCAAGGGGAAGCAAAGGGTATGAAATGAGCTTTCAAATTTTGGGTGGGAAGCTGGCAGCCCATGACTTGCAGCGGTGAAACAGTCAAGACAGCTGTCTGAAACCGTCTTAGGACCATGTATGCAAAAGCCGTGTGCGTTACCACCAGGAAGCAACAGCTATAATTCCTGCTGCCAGGCAATTTCTTTTTCTTTTTCTTTTTTTTTTTTTTTGGTGCTGAGGATCAAACTCAGGGCCTTGTGCTTGTGAGGCAAACACTCTAACCACTGAGTTAAATCCCCAGCCCCTGCAACTTCTTGAGTAGTTCAAACTTCTGTCTTTTTGGATGAAGTATATATTTTGAATAAAAAGTGACCTATTTCCCTTACAGCCAGTTACACTGATTTGGGGATAAGCTATTCCACTCTAAAGGTTGTGTGTAGGTTTTAGGGTTCAGGAAAGAATATTTTTACTAGGGAACACATTCGCTAGTCTACTGAATACTACCCCACCGCGAACTGAATAATCATCTCTTCCTTCACATTTCCATTTCAACAAGCTATTTCCCCTCTATTACTTTTTTCTCCCCAATGTGATTAAGTCCAAGTCCATTAATCACGTTGAGTTGGCCATGAAAATAGGACAGGATATCACAAGACCCTGCGCCGCCTCAGTGACTGCTGTACTTGGTTTGTCGTGGTACATCTCTTCCAGCACAGCTGATCTGAGAAACAGGATACTGGGATGTCCGGGGCCATGTCCAGAGGCCCTGTCATATCCGGTGGTTCTCAAGGTTGATACTGTGTTTTCTTTTCCCTTTTTGAGGGTCTCACTGTGTAGTTCAGGCTGGCCTTGAACTCACTCTGTAGCTGAGATGGGCCTCGGATTCACAGCAATACTCCTGCCTCAGCCTCCCGGAGTGCTGGAATTACAGGCGTGCCCCACCACACCCAGCCCATACTTTGTTTTCTCTCTGGTTTGACCACCGGCCTTTTCTGGTTCTCTAACTCTTTGGGCAGTGTTGAAGGCAAAAGACCTATTTACAGGCAACCAGAGATGTAAAAAGCATTCCTGGAAATATTTTTGCACAGCACTTAAGAATGATAGCTTTGCTTCAAATATTCTAATTTAATAAATGTGCTTTCAGCAAAAAACCTTGCTACCTGCTAAGAAAGGAATATCCATAATTATCCCATGACTTCAGGGAGTTTTGTGCTTGTTTCTCCCACTAAAGTGAGTTACTCAACTCCTAAATTTACTTCCAAGTATTGCTGGGGAAAAGAGACTGGTGTTTGCTGAAGAATGCCGGATACAATGAAAGTGAAGCCCTTGATTGGCTCTTTCAGGTCTCCAGTGCATGGACAGACATTCTGCACTCTTTCCACATCTGGCTTGTGTGTGAATGTTGTAATATGTAAATGTCCATTAATCACGTAATCATGTATTAAATCTGCTCTCTTACAATCCATTGACTGTAGAAAAGTAACTAATACAGAAAACACGTACCAATAAAATTTTTAAAAAGACAACAAAAAAACCCCCACCTTTTTATCGGGGTGTGGTGGCACATGTCTGTGATCCCAGCACTTGAGAGGCTGAGGCAGGAGGATCACTGCAAGTCTGAGGCATCCTGGCCTACATACTGAGTTCAAGGATAGCCTGAACCACATAGCAAGACCCTGTCTCAAAAAAAAAAAAAAAAAACCCCCTTTTTTTTTTTTTTTTTTTCATTTTTTGAGAGCGCGTCTGGCTTTGTTGTAGTTCAGGCTGGCTTTAAACTCACTATGTAGTCCAGGCTAGCCTCGAACTCTTGGCAATGCTCTTGTCTCAGTGCTGGGATTACACAAATGTGCCACCTTGCCTGGATACAACCCCCTCTTTTTCAAAATAGTTTTGCTCTTGTATTTCCATTATGGAGTTTTTGAATCAGCTTGTTATTTTTTAGAAAAAGATATCCAGGTATTTTCATGTGAATTGTGTTGTCTCTTGAAGTCAACTTAGGAAAAATTGACATCACAATTGTAAGACTTGTAAAGCCTCATGAGGTCACGGGTGGGCTTTTTCAGAGGTGGCTGGATCTAGAGTGTGTGATGCTGGGAGTAAGGGTGTGTGATCACTAAAGTAGTCCATTGATTGGTTTGGCCTAGTTCTGGGTAGGATTAAGGGTGTTCCGCCCTGGATGTGAGTGCTACCTACCCCTAAAACTGTTAGTTTGAATAAAAATATAAGGGATAGAAAGTGAGCTAGTAGGTCACTTGTCAGTTGCTGCTTGCTGTCTTCTGCCTGCAAGAACAGTTTCTCCTCTTCAGTGCCCCTCTGCCTGCCTCCCTGCCTTAGAGCCAGCTGTCCATGGATTGAAACCTCTACAAATTGTGAGTTACAATAAACTTTTCCGCTTTTAACTTTGGGTGTTGGGTATTTTGTCTCAGCAATGAGAAAACTAAAACAATAGCTGAATCTTTTGGCCAGTGAACATGGCATTTGTGACGGTCAATTTAAGTAAGAAACACCCAATTAAATTGGATCAGCATAGTTCTGGGTGTGATTGGAGGGATTTGCTGAACACAGACGATTCACCCTGGATGTGAGTGACGCCAACCAATAGGATTGCTGCCGGAATGGAATGAAAGGGAAACGAAGAAGAAGGAGGACTTGGTTCTCTTTCATTGAAGGAGCTCCAGTCTTCACCTTTGCCTTGGATGTTGTCTCCTGGCTTCAAGCACAGACTCTCCATCCTCCATCACACACACTTTGGCCTCCTGATCCAGACTCACACGGGATATTACAGTGACCTCCAGGCCTTTGACGGGATCCTTTGGATCTCCAGCGCAGCCCTTTTGCACTTTTCCACATGTGACTCTGCAGGCAGCCATTTTTTGGTGAGGGGCAAGATGGAGAATGCTGAAGACAGTGTTTTGGAGCCTGCTGTCCCTTCTGCTACCCCAATGTCATTCGGCTTCATACACATCTCCATGTGGAGGCAGCTGGCAGATTAGGGAGATGGTGCAGAGGTGGCTACAGAAGGAGAGGATTTCCTGGAGGCCATGGAAGGAAAGGAGCTGTAGAGTATAAAGTCCCTGGAAACTCCCGAGGAACTGGTCATCCCACTGATCCAGAATGGCTATAGTAGGCAGCCCTTGACCCAACCCACTGGGCCATTCACAGAGTGAACCTACCCGATTGGCAGATGGGGTGTTGTCCCAGGCCATAAAGGAGCTCTATGAGGAATATGAGATGTCTCTGGAGGAGAGAGACAATGCTGATGTTGACCCCATGCTCAATATCCCCATGATTCAGAAAGGATGCACCCCCAACAGGAATGGGGTAGGCAGCGAACCCTGGTCTGAGACAGTGCCAGAGGCTGATTACAAGGCAGTCCCTGTGGAGGCCTATGGGCTGGCCATGCTGCGGGGCATGGGCTGGAAACCGGGTGAGGGCATTGGCCGCACTTTAAATTGACGGGTGAGACCCACTGAGGCCCAAGGGGTTAGGGCTGGGTGTCAACCTGACCAAGGCCCAGGCCTCGGCCTCCAGTGCTACCACCCATCAAGGCAGATAGGGAGCAAAAGGATAAGGAACCAGCCTCAAGGACTGGTGCCTGGAGGAGCTGTGGTGGTCCTTTCTGGGCCTCACCAAGACCTGTATGGGAAGGTGGAAGGCCTTGATCCTGAAAATGACAACGTGCGGCCCATCTAGCAGTGGGCGGTAGTGTGGTGACTATTAGCGACTACTGCCTGCGACCTGTGTCCCAGCAGGAGTTTGACAAGAACTCTTTGCGTCCCGGCCAGGTGAGCAGAACTTCCTTAGGGCAACACAATGGAACAGCCTTGTCACGGAAGGCCCTCCAGAGTGGAGACCTGCGTGGACATCGGGAGGATTCAGAGAGGAAGCGGAAACACACTCCGGACAGGTAGGATGGTCCTGCAGCCAAAACAGAGAAAGCAGCCTGCAGGAGTGAGCACTGGCTGCACGGGGACCTGCATGTGCGCTTCATGGACAAGCTGCACGAGGGCGGCCGGTATTACAACACCAAGATGAGAACTGAAGATGTCCTGAGCCCAGATACATGTATGTGTAGGACAGATGAAGGCCGAGTCCTGGAAGGCGTGAGGGAAGACGTGCTGGAGACTGTGCTTCCCAAGGTCGAGGGAGAGCATGTGATGGTGGTGCTGGGGCTACAGGCTGGAAAGGTGGGACGTCTGCTGGACCGGGACAGAGCAGGGAACCGGGCTTTGGTGCAACTGCAGACAGAGAATCATTTTGGCGGAGCTTCACTACAGTGCTGTATGCCAGTACATGGGCCCCAGCGACTCAGATGAAGACTGACTGTGGGACCACTCCCATCTTGCTGGTTGCATTTTTTTAATGAAAAAACATTTTCATAACAAAAACAAAAATGAAAAACAAAACTATATTCTACTGTTGTGCAATATCTAAACGCGCCCTTTCCCCTGCAGACCACGATACCATTGTTTTGTTTCCAAACTATTGTGAAATGCAAATAAATATTTGGTTCAATCGGTTTTGGTTATTAGAACAAGATTCTCTCCTGCAGTGGTCAAGGGGTCTACTAACCCCGAGCACCAACCCAAATAAGCTGTGCTCTGAAGTCACCGTGAGAACGCAGGCACTGATAGCATTTCGGAGCCCTGAGCTCCAGTTCCAGCTCTGAGTGGCTTTGTGACCTGCTCTGCGCTGGACCTCAGTTTCCCCTTTGTAAAATGGGGCGGGGTTGGGGGAGCTGGAAGGTGTCACTGACGATAGTCTCTGCCTCCCCGGGTCAAGATACAAAGTCTCGGTAAACATGGTCTAGCCTCTCTTTTGGAGGGGTCGGGCGAGAAGCGAGGCTGCCGCGGCCAGCTGGCCTGGCGATCGTAGGGAGGAGCCGGCGGCCAGAGGCGAGGAGCGCGGCCCACAGCCCGCGCCAGGTCTCCTTCCCGGCCGCGCAGGCCCAGGCGCCCCTGCGAAACGCTCCGGCGGGCCGCCCGCCGCTCTCGGTACTCTGGTTCCCGGGCCGCCCGGGGGGACGCGGTTGGCCGAGACACCAGAGGGGGGCGGGTCAGGAAGTGGGGGCGCGGCGGCCGGGAGCGGGGCCGGGAGCGGGCCCGCGGCGGCCGAGAGCTTCGGCTGCGCGGAGCGAGGGAGGGAGACTCCGGGCCGCGCGGGAGCCGGAGGCCGAACGCGGCGTCGCGGAGACGATGGCGGAGGAAGAAGGTGACGGTGCGCGGGTCTGGCGCGGCCGGCGCCGCCCGGGGTCTCGGGGAAGGGGCGGGGGCGCGAGGGGCCGGAGGCCTGGGCGGCGGGCAGCGCCGGGAGGGCCGCGGCGGGGTCGGGCGGAGCCGCCCGAAGTTTGCCCAAGTGGAAGCCGAGCTGCCGCTTAAAGTTGGGAGCCGGAGAGGAAGGTGCGGGGGGAGTGGCCGCGCCGAGGGCTCCGAGCAGCTCGTGCGCGGGTGGGAGGCGCAGTTAGGGGCGGAAGATGATGTTGGGATACGGAACGCGGAGTGAACGTGGTAACTGCTTAACCAAACGCCGCTCCTTCTGGCTGCGCTCTTTAAAGGTGTGTGGGTGCTGACAGAGTCACAGCGAGAGGAGTCGCGCGCCAGCCGGATAAGTAGAGGCAGGGATTTGGGATAAACAAGGTGAACGGGGAGGGGATGGACACGCAGAAAGGGAGCGAGGCCAGGTTCACTTACGGTTTAGGGCACGATGGCCAAGGGCAGGGGCGAGTGAGTCGTTTTGGGGGGATGGAGCGGCCAGAGGTCTTTGAGGATGAAAGTGGAGGTAGCTTTCCATGCTTCTTGAAGGCCAGTGCCAAGAAAATGAGTTCCTCCAGCAAGGCTTACTGTGGAAGGTGGTAGGTGTGAGAGGGAAATAGGCAGTTGAAAAATTTACCAGCTGATAGTCTGAGGAAGTATTCATGGCCCAGTAACTTCATAATACCATAGTGTACCTCTGCCAGTTCTGGGAACAGATAGATAAGGTGAGTTCCTTGACTCAGCAGTTAGATTTTTGCATTCTGATGGAAAATACGACTTTTTGTCATAGTGAGTTCAGTTGTGAATGTGGTAGTGAATTGCCTTAATTTAGATTTAAGCCTCTTTGAACCAAAAGTGCAAGAAGGGAGTTTGAAGAATTCAGTGGAAAGCGATTTTTAAAAAAGATGACGTGAAAGAAGTGTTCACTATTCTTTTTGCCCTATTCCTATTATACATACCTTCTCTTCTTTGACTTTTCAGTTTTAAACTTAATCATAATTTAAGACATTTTACCAAGAACAACTTTAAAACCAAAGATAGGTGTAATTGATAAGGAATAATGTAATTCCATTTGTTTCCTTGATTTTATCTGCATTTGCAATATATTATCATTTGAAATGTTTTTTATATGTTTTGCTTGTTAACTAGTTACAAATCTATGGGAGTAGGTTGACAAACTAGTATGTACGTTCCATGAGTACATTCATACTTAAAACGTGAAAAAATTGTATAATAAAAGTATTTATTATTGTGTGTTATACAAAAAAATTTATTTGGGAAATTATAGCTATGCTTGATTAAATAGATATGATGTGCAACAATGGACTATATCGTTTTGTAAAATCCACTTGGATATAAAATGATAAATTATTTTTGGTTGTAGAATTACAAGTAATCCAAAAAAATTAAATAATCTATGTAGAACAATTAAAAGGTTGTAGTTTTGTTAAAATACAGTTTCACTCATCAAATATTTAACTCCATAAATATTTGAGTCTCTGCTCTGTTAAGTTCTGGAATATATTAGTCAACATTGAATAATTCTCAATGCTTATGATAATATTTATAGTAAACATGTCTCTGTGTCAGACATTATTCAGAGTACTTTCCATGTATTTGGCTCTCTTTTTTTGTTAAAATACATTATCTGGTATTCACTGTGTTAAAATTAAACCGGTCTATACACTTGACTTGTATCCAAGGGTTATCTATATCCCTTTTCGTTTTTCATTCGTACTGATCCTCTTCATTGTCCAATTTAAGTGAACAATCCTTGGGAATCTTCCAAAAAAATTCTTACTTGATGCAGCAGAGGATCAGGGCAGATGTAGTTGTACTTCCTGAAAGAAGTGTAAGAACAAAGAAAGAAATGGAAACTTTGGCTAGAACCATGTTAACATTTCACTTAGAAATTTCTGTGTATAGTCTGGATGGACATTTGCAAGCCTATTTGCAGCCCTGCTATTTCAAATGAAGAATTTGGGGCTAGAGACTGAAATAGCAAGTTGTCTTTATGGCTATGTGATCATCTTTGTTTAGTTTGGCTTTTTCTTTATAATGCTTCAAACATAAGGTAGAGAAAAGGAAACTTGAGTTACATTCCAGAGCTTTCCTGTCAGATTTAATTAATCAATTTGCCCATTGCTTTGGCCTTGTTGTTTTTCCACAGCTAGATATTTGTGGCTTTCTCCATTCATTCATTCATTCTTTCGTTTATTTATGGTCAGTGCTGGGAGATAAAAGCCAGGGCCCAAGCACTTTACCCCTGAGCTCTATCACCAGCTGGAGGGCGTCTTCTTTCAGTTACATAGTTTTAAATCCAATAAAAGAAAATTCGTGGTGGCGAACTCCTGTAATCCCAGCACTCAGGAGGCTGAGGCACGAGGATAGCAGCAAGTTGGAGGCCAGCCTGGGCTACATAGTGAGTTCAAGGCCAGCCTGCTGCATAGCCAGACCCTATCTCAAAAAAAAAAAAAAAAGAAAAAAAATTACTGTGAGTTCCACATTGGCCCACACATGGAAATGAGGTGAGATTTGCATCGATTTAATTTTGTTTCTTGGTGACAGTTTGGGGACAAAACTGAAGATTTTGGCTAAAATAAATATCGTCCCAGGTCATATGTTTTGCTCTCACAATTTAATGCCACTAAAATTGACATGTTTTAAACTCAGTGCATGTATCCAACGTGCAATAGTGGTTTTTCCCCCTTGTAAAATTGTTACTGATTGTACCTTAAAATGTGTGGCATTTCAGAATCAAGAAAATATTGTATTATAGATCCACTATAGATTATTTATATAGTCCTTGATTGATAATGTAGATTCTTGAGAGATACTGTTATGATTTGTGTACTTCATAAATTGCTTAGAAATGTTATGCAGATTTTTTGTGTAACTTGTATTTTTATAAATAAAATCTATTTATGTGCACAAAAAGAACACTTTAATTAAACTTCCTGAAAAGCAACTTACTTAGTAAAGGACATTTTAATAAAGGAGTATGATAGGTTTCTTTAATAAGAACACTTTTGTGGGGGAGAGTGCTAAGGATTGAATTCAGGGCTTTGTGCATGCCAGACATGCACTTTGCCAATGAGTTACTCCCCCCCTCCAAGAACATTTTTTAGGTGAAATACTCCCTTCCCAGTTTATCATTGTCTTAATGTATATATTTAGATTTTTTGATGGAAAAGACCTACCTAGCTGACCCATTAGTTCTGTGTCATAGGTTCACTAACTATCTCAGCTTTGTTAAACTGACTTCTGAAATTATCCAATTCAAGTTTTAAGTCCAATAGTGTTAACGTGTTTAATCATACAGATATAACTAATAAGTAAACCGGTGGTTATATTTTCTTCTTGTATTCTTTTTAAATAAACTTTTAAAATAATAACTTGGTTTCGAAGATTTTATTTGACTTTATATAGATAGTCATTTTTGTTGACTGCTTCTGACTTTTGACTTACCTCAGAGCAAGGGAAAATTAAAAGAGTATCATGGAAAAGGAATATAGTATTATTTATTAATCAACCCAGATTTGTATGTAAACATATACAAAATCTAAGGTATGGCTTTTCTAATAATGTCATTTCACTGGCTTTGCTATTTAACATGACTACAAAATAAATGATAGTATAGAAGTGGATAAAATATACTAAATATACAGTTTTTTTCTTACTATGCTACTACAGTATTTAAAGATACTTTAGTGAACATATGAATTTGCTATCAAACTTTAAAAATACATCTGTTTTATTCATTTTTCACAGTAAAGCTAGAGAACCATGCATCTGATCAACAGCAGCAATTTCTCCTTTCTTCGTTCCTTTATTTAGACTCACATTTTTATACCCTAGCCATCATCAAGAGACAGTAAAAACTGTCTTCCAGTCCCACAGGAGACCACTTCTTGGCCCTGTTATAATCTTGACCAAGACATTCTGAACTTATGCTATAGTCATCTACCACACAAGATAATTAAGTCAGGGAAAAAAATAGTTACATTATCTATGGTAAATTTTTGTTTAATTTGGAATTCACATTAGTGGTTTGGAGGTCATTTCTGCATTGTATTTTTTTTTTATTGAATACAGAAAAGGAAAATAGTCTAATGTTAGAAGAATTTTTCTGAGAACTTCCATACATCCTAGCAATCTTTATAAGTTCAGCTTATTTCCTGACATCTACATCTATAAGATTATGCAGTGCTAATCATAACACAGAAAGTGAAACTCTGCAGCACTTTATGATCGATCGTATTTTGATTTTTAAAAAATTGTTAATCCATGAATGATGCACTTAATAATGAACCAACGTCTTGTCCCCCAGTCATTCTGAAAAAAATTTACTTATCTTGCATATTTTAAAATAGCATCTCATACAAATCCCCTATGACGAATGTTATCACTATGTAGATCTAAAATGTACCATTGAAATAACATTTAAAAAGATAGCATCTCAGGAGAAAAGCTTGTTGGTTTATTAATAGAACTCTCAAAACGAGGAGAGGGTAGAGCCCATACTGACTTTTTGCACCAAAGGCAATGCAGGAAGTGCTAATATAATTATAAAAAAGTTATCTTTGTTACTAATTGGTCTCAACGTGATTTCTGACTTAATATGACAAAAGTTAATGAACTTGAGATACAGATTATTGACGCACTTTTGCAATAATGTCTTAAATATTTTAAGGACCAACTATAGAATTACGCCAAAGAAAAAAGCCAAAGTCTTCAGAAAAACAGGAATCTGCCAAAGAAGAGAAACTCACTGACACTCCAATTCCTGAAAGAGCTTCAAAATGTAAGTTAGAGTTGGAATTTTACTATTACTTACTACAAAAACAGTTATGGTAGAAAGTATGTTTTAGATGGGCATGGAGGTGCATGCCTGTAATCCCAACACTGGAGAGGCTGAGGCAGGAGGATCACCATAAGTTTGAGGCCAGCTTGAACTATGGAGTATGACCTTGTCTCACACACAAAAAAAGAATGTTTTAGTACTTTAAAATGTATGGGTCTGGGGATTCAGCTCAGTGGTTAGCGTGCTTGCCTTGCAAACACAAGGCCCTGAGTTTGATCCCCAGCACAAAAAAAAGAAAAAGAAAAAAAAGAATGTATTTTCAGCTTTATTCAGTTTTGTGTCCATGAGAGAACAACCAGTCACCCTCACTGCCTTACAGCAGACTTTCTGCGTATACGACCTGTCGTGGCTGCAGGAAGCTGGTGTGGCTCCATGTGGTACACAGGAACAGCCTTTATTTCTCAGGCAGGGGAAGAGAGTGGGAGAGTTTCTGCTGAACTGGCAGACTGGCACTCTACTCCCATCCTGTTAGCCCAAGCAAGGCCCAGTCAGTCCAGACCTTGGGATGCAGACGTGTGCTTAGATGACAGGGAAGTGTTGCAAGTCACATGGTAGTGGGCAGAAATGCATACTATTTTTATTTTCATTTATTTGTTTATTTTGTCAAGCTGGGGCTCTAACCCTAGTATCTTGTGCATGTGAAGCATGCACTCTACTCCAGCCCCTATAATCTTTCTATAGGGAAAGAGAAAATAGTTGGAATAGAGTCTACCATTCTCTGTCCTTGTGGTCATAAATATTTACTCGCTTCTCTCAGACCAAATACACTCATTCCCTCCCCTGCTCTAAGGAAAACACTCAGTTTTACCTCCTCCTAGCATGAGTCTTGAAGCCCAAGGGCATCTTAGGTATACCAGAGGCAGCTGTGATTCACTCTGATCCCAAGGCCACCTCATGTTCAGTGCCTAGATTGACGGACTCACAGATCCCAGGATACAGTTGTATTTATAACTGATTTAGCATAGTGAATAATTCAAAACAAAATCAGTAAAAAGGAAAGATCTATGGGTTGAGGTCTATAATAAACCTAGCACAAGCTTCCCAATTCTCTCCCAGTAAGACCCTGTCTCAAAAAACATACAAACAAAAATCAAGAAATACTTTCAGTAACAAAAGTGAAGATGAGTGCTCAAGGCTGGGGATTTAGCTCAGTGGTTAGAGTGCTTGCCCTACAAGCACAAGGCCCTGAGTTCAATCTTCAGCCCCCCCCCCAAAAAGATGAGTGCTCAAGGCAGTGACCATATTAAATTAAGGGCCTGTTTGTTGCAAAATTTGTTGAAAGAGATATATGAATGAGGATATTTGCTACTAAACCCTTTTAATTGGACATAGAATTTACAGAAAAGAATGAAGACTATTGGCTTACAAAAGTTTAATAAACTCAAACTATATATAATTAAGCTCTTAAGAGGCATGTCTAGAAGAAACTTGTGGGTGCAGTTGTTGAAACTGGAGCTGACTGGAATTGAGGTAAAAAGGCAACAAAAAGGTTTTATGCTAAAGCTAATGGTTTTTGTTTTTTGTGTTAGAGATGGAACCTCCGGCCTTATGCTTGCAAAGTGCACGTACTTTATCGCTGAGCTATACCACTATATCTCCAGTCCCTAATTTTTAAAGTTGAGGTAAAATTAATATATAATTAAATGCACTGACTCTTAGGTATTTGATTAAATAAGTTTTGGCATTAAATATAGCCAAAACAACCTATGGAGCACTTTCATTATCTAAGAATATTTCATTATCCCCCTTCATGGAAGATTTCCCCACCTGCAAGACCTATCACTATTCTGATATTTATCATCTTTTCTTCTTCTCTTCCTCCCCCTCCACCTCTTTTTTCCTCCTCATCCTTCCTCTCCTTCTTCTCTTCTTTTCTTCCTGCCTTGAGGATTTAACCTAGAGCCTCAGCACTGAACTGCATTCTCAGTCCTTTTTTTAAATTTTAGATAGGGCTTCACTACATAGCTAAGTTGTTCAGGCTGAACTTGAATTTGTGATCCTCCTGTTTTAGCCTCCCAGTGTGCTGGGATTATGGGCATGTGCTGCAATACCTCCCCCTGCACCCCGTACTGGGGATTGAACCCAGGGAGGGCTAACATCCTCAGCTCTTTTTAAATTTTATTTTGAGACAGGGTCTCATTAAATTACTCAGAGTGGCCTCAAACTTGAGATTCTCCTGCCTCAGCTTTTTGAGTGCTGGGATTACAGGCCTGTTCTACCACACTCCTCTTACTACTGAATGATTAATTTTTTTAAGTTCCAAGATGTCATTCTAAATGGAATCATACAACATGTATCCTTGGTATCTAGATTCTTTAATTTAGAAGATTAACCTTAAAAAATATAATTATTTTAGGACTGCAAGTATAGCTCAGTGGTAGAGTTCGCGCTTAGTATGCAAGAGGCCCTGGGTTCAATCCCTAGCACTGAATTTTATATATAATTATTTTGAAGTTCATCCATACTGTGGATATCAATTGTTCATTCCTTTTTATTGCTTAGTATTTCATTGTTTGAATATATCATAATTGTTTCTTCTGCTTTTGTTGAATATTTACATTGTTTCCAGTGTTTAGTTATGGTTTTGGTTTTTTTCTGTGGGTGCTGGGGATCAAACTCAGGGCCTTGTGCTTGCAAGGCAAGCACTCTAACTACTGAGCTAAATTCCTAGTCCTACCAGTGTTTAGTTATGAATATCAATGCTGTGAACATTCTTCTATAAACCTCTCTGTGGACATATGTTTTCATTTCTCTTAGGTAAATGCCTAGGAGAATTGTTGGTTAGGCTATTATCACTAGTAGTATTTATTTAAAATAAGTTTTTTAGAGACAAGGTCTTGATATGTTACCCACGCTGGCCTCAAACTCCTGGGTTTAAGTGATCCTCCTGCTTCAGCCTTCTGAGTACCTGGGAATATAGGTGTGTGCCACTACCCCTGGCCTAATTAAGCTTTTGAGAGTGTTCTATCAAAGGACTACCAGCCCCAATTAAAAAGGACCATAATTCCTCAGGTCTTTAGTGGCAAATGAGCCCCTTACTTTCTGGCAGGGAGCAGACGAAGCTGCTCTTGAGCGCTACTGTTAAGGAGTGAGTATGTTTTACTGTGAGGCCAGCTGTTCTCATGACTGACAAGGCAAATATGGATTACCACTGAATTATTCTCAAATGCTTGCTCCCTTTCCCCAAAACAGCCTGTCCTTCTTTTTGCACTGCCATGTGATTTGGACTGCCTCTCTGAGTTAGAGGACTTCCTGTCCACTGGTCAGGCTGGACCCATGGACTGTAAGTGGAAACAGCAATGTCCTAGTTCTAAACAGTGCCGGGGATTGAACAAGGGCCTTCATTCTGAGCTATATCCCCAGTCTTTTTGCAATTTTTGGGGGGGGGTGCTGGGGATTGAACTCAGGGCTTTGTACTTCAATTTTTTATTTTGAGACAGGGTCTTGATCACACCTATGCTGGGCTCAGACTTGTGATCCTCCTGTATCAGCCTCCCAGCCTGCTGGGGTTACAGTCATGCAGCACCAAATCCAGCTTGAATATACTCTTTATAATAGCTCCTGAAAAACAATTTATTTGCTTAAGTAATGTGTGTGCACACGTGTACGCATGAGTGATGAGTGTGTGTGTGTGTGTGCGTGTGTATTGCTGAGAATGAAATCCAGGGCCTGGTGCCAGCCGGGCAAGTGCTCCACCCCTGAGCTACATCTCTAGCTCGTGTCGTTTGAACCTTAGTAGGAAAGGTGCATGTTTAGAAACTTGGGAGCACTTTTGCTAAATTGCCACCATTGATACATTTTCTACTAGTTCTTTACAGTTTATATTCTGTGAGCATTGCTTTTACTATGTCATATGTTTTTGCAGGTATACTTGTGTGCCATGGTAATAACAGCTGGTTTTTGTTTGTAGCAGGCATCATGTCAAATGCTACTGGAAACAGCATGTAAACATAGTATTAGAAACAGGAATTTTAAAAGAATTGTATTGGGCTGGGGATTTAGCTCAGTGGTTAGAGTGTTTGCCTCGCAAGCATGAGGCCGAGTTCGATTCCCGGTACCAAAAATTAAAAAAAAAAAAAAAAAAGAATTGTATCATATTGATACTAATATTTGATTTATTAGTTTTTTAAACACTTAGAGTTTCTTTTTGTTTTTTGGGTTTTTTTATTAGTACATGTTTACAGTACACAATGACTGTTCATCATGGGGAGTTGGTGCATGTATGTACATAACACATTTTAATTCTTTTTATGTCCCCTTCTCCTCCCCTTAGAGTATAATTCTTTTAAAAATAGTTATTCTAGTTACTCTATTAGATAAATAATGATATTTGAAAATAGCATGTGTTTTGTTTTGTTTTCTGTTTTTGTTTTGCCGTGCTGGGGATTGATCCCAGAGCCTTGTGCATGCTGGGCAAGTCCTGTGCCACTGAGCTCCACCCTAAGATTTTCATTTAGCTGATCCAGTAAATGAACAGGCACTCTTGGAGGCTAGGCGGGAGGATCACAACTTCAAGCTCAGCCTGGGCAAATTAGCAAGACCCTGTCTCAAAAAAATATATATATATAAAGTGGGCTGAAGATATAATTCAGTATGAAGGCCTTGGTTCAATTCCCTGTACCTTAGGAAAAAAAAAAGGTGATTTTTACAAACTTACCAGACATTCAGGAACAGAACACTTAATTTTAAGTTTTAAACTCTTAGAATTTTTTTTGTTTTGTTTTGTTTTGGTGCTGGGGATCGAATTCAGGGCCTTGTACTTGTGAGGCAAACACTCTAACCACTGAGCTAAATTCACAGCCCCAGCTTTAAACTCTTAGGCCTTGTCTTGTTATACTGAATATCTGAAGCAGGATGAAGTTATTATGTGTATAAAATCCAAATGTTTCATGCTGTTTTATTAAGAAGTAGTTACATGACAAGCATGGTGGTGCACGCCTGTAACCGCAGCACTTGGGAGGCTGAGGCAGGAGGATTGCCATGAATTTAAGGCCAGTCTGAACTCCATAGTAAGACCCCGTCTCAGTAAACCAAAAAAAAAAAAAAAAAAGTAGTTACATATATGTAACAGTTAACATGTGATTTTTTTAAAGACATAATCATCAAAACTCATTGAAATATATACTTTAATTAACTATACTTTTTTATGCTATTCTATGCTAACTGTACTTTATATGCTATTCTACGCTAACTGTACTTTATGTGCTGTTCTTGTATTTACATGCTATTCTTCTATAAAGAAAAATTCTTTGGGGCTGAGGATTTAGCTCAGTGATTAGAGTGCTTGCCTTGCAAGCACAAGGCCCTGAGTTCGATCCTCAGCACCACAAAGAAAAAAAAAATTCTTTGAAAGGAAAAAATATATCAATAATAATTCCGAATGAACTAGATTTATTTATTTATTTAGTTTGTTAGTTATTTGAGGTACTGGAGATTGAACCCAGGGCCTTGGCACTGAGCTACATCCTCAGGCCTTTTTATTTTCTATTTTGAGACAGGGTCACACTTCATTTCTGTATTGCCCAGTTTGGGTTTGGACTCTTGATTCTCCTATCTCAGCTTCCCAGAGTTCTGGGATAGTAGGTGTGTGTCAGTGTACTTTAGATATTGGACACTGTATTTGATTGCTTTTTTAAATTAATAGATATTACCCAGTGTGGTGATGGACGCCTGTAATCCCAGCATTCGGGAAGCTGAGGCAGGAGGATTGCTGTGAGTTAGAGGCCAGCCTGGGCTATGTAGCAAGACCCTGTGTCAAAAAGCAAAAACAAACAAAAAAAATGGATATAAAGGAGGTTTTTTGGCCATCCTAATCATTTTTAAGTGTACACTTCTTTAGTGTTAAGCGTATTTACGTTGTTGTGAAGCAGATGTCCAGAACTTTTTTGTCTTGCAGACTAATTTTTAAAACCGTTTTGAATTACACAGAATTGAGCAGATAGTATAGAATTCCCATATTACACCCTCCCACACACAGAGTTCCCCTTATTGACATTTTACACTTATGTGTGGTACATTGATTATAATTTTTTTCTTTTTGTTTTTTTGTTTTTTGAGACAGGGTCTTGCTATGTAGTTCAGGCTAGCCTTGAGCTCACTGTGTAGCCCAGGCTAGCTTTGAACTCTCGCCAAGCCTCCTGCCTCTGCCTCCCAAGTGCTGGGATTACAGGCATATGCCACCATGCCCTGCCCATTGGTTATAATTAATGAACTGATTTTGATACATTGTTATTAACTAAGACCCATACTTTATTCAGATTTTCTTGGTTTTTACCTAATGTCCCCTTTCTTCTTCGGAATCGCATGAAAGATCCCACATTACATTATTTGTCCTGTGTTCTTAGGTTCCCCTGGCTATGACAGTTTGTCACATTTCTTATTTTGATGGCTTTGACAGTTTTGAGGAGTATCAGTCAGGTATATTGTAGGTTGCCTCTTTGTTGGGATTTATCTGATGTTTTTCTGTGATTGGGCTACAGGCATGGGTTTTGACAAACTACTGAGTTAGAATGCCATTTTCATCACATCATATCTAGAGTATACACTATCTTTTGATTACTTCTGCTGTACTTTTTCAGATGTATTATTTCAGCGCTTTGCAAAGATTTTCATTGGCTGTCTTGCTGCAGTTACTAGTGGTATGATGTATGCACTCTACTTATCTGCATACCATGAACGGAAATTCTGGTTTTCCAACAGGCAGGTAAGCAGAAAGAATTTTTAGTATAAGAAAGGTGATTTAGTATTTAATATTAATTTGACTAGTGTGTTTTCTAGGGAAAAACAATTTATATATATGAGAAGTACTTTCTTATTTATGGCTATTAGAAGCGAAGTGCTCTAGATAGAAGCCCTTTTGAGAAGACAGTCACAGCATCAGCCTTGAGATATGTTATTAGGATACTTCACAGGTTAGCAACTAGGAGGGTGGGGCTGGGGATTTAGTGCAGAGGTAGAGCACTTGCCTAGCAAGCGCAAGGCCTTGAGTTCAATGCTCAGCACTCCCCCAACAAGAAAAGTAGAAAAAAATATTAGGAGGGTGTTGTCCCTGTACAATTAATTTTTAAGAGGCTGTTCTGGAAAAACATGGTCCTAGTGGCTAAGAAGGTGCTATTGGCTGCAAGGTGGTATGAGATTGAAGAAAGAGGCAGACAGACCCAGGATTGCATGGAGTACAATTTATTGGGGGAGATCCATGTCTTGGGTGGCATCAAGACAAGTGGATTTTTGTGATTTGGACCAGGAGAAGAAGAGGGGCTTTATATAATGGTCAGGACAAAAGTGACTATCCAAGCCAGAATGTACCTGGTTTATCTCAAGCTGGTGTCAAGAACGTTAGGCTCATTCCTGGTGCTGACGCTGCCAGAGCCCAGCTTGTAAAGCTTCATATACCACTCTAGTTGTATCATCTGATTGTATCTGGGAAACTATACCTCCTAATTGTATGCTGGGAAGCTATGTGGGGAGCAATTAGGTGGTTATGTCTCCGGATCACTGCAGTCAGGTCAAACTGAATCCTACAGAGACTTTCAGTAACAATGAAATGTTACAGAGTTTAGTCAGCCTTGTAGTGGTTTGTTTTTGTTTTTGTTTTTTGGTGCTGGGGGTTGAACTCAGGGTTTTGTGTTTCCTAGACAAGCACTCTAACCACTAAGCTAAATCCTCAGTCCCTCTAAAGTGTTGAGCTCAGACTGGGTTGTCATTGGTTCTAATTTTGAGCCAGTAGTGAAGGTGACTAAATGTTTTTAGCTATTGATTTACCTACCACCACCAAAACACTTAACTGAATAATTACTTGGGGCTGGGGATTTAGCTCAGTGGTTAAAGTGCTTGCATATCAAGCACAAGGCCCTGAGTTCGATCCCCAGCACCAAAAAAAAAAAAAAAAAAAAAAATTACTGGCTAGCATGTGTTGATTTAGCATCTGCTTTTCCTCGCAGAGAGGACTGAGATGTGGCTCAGTGATAGTGCTTGCCCAACAGGGACCACATTCTGGGTTTGGTCCCTAGTACTAAAAAAAAAAAAAAAAAAAAATCCTTATCTAGATAGGTAGATGGATAGATAGATTAGTAGTGGTTCTCAGTCCCAGTTGTATGATGGACTCACCTAGAAAGCTTTCACAAAATAACCTCCCCTCTCAGATTCTTAGGTTGGTGGGAAGTGGGTGACTAAACTGAGAACAATCAAAGGTTTGGACATCTAAATGGCATTTATCGAGCACCTTGCATTTCACGGTATTGTGTATGGGCCAAGGGCACCCTGCCTGAGAGCTCGTTCAGGTTTGCAGATTCTCAGGACTGCCCCCGTCCTTAGAATCAGAATCCACATTTTAATAAGGTCTCTAGGTATTTTGTATGCATAGCAAATTTAAGAACCACTGATTGAGAGTTCAGTTTTTTAAATCCTGGGAAGAAGCAAATCTGTTTCCATTTAAAAATCATTTTAAAGTAATTTATTTAGTTAATAAGCTCTTAGTCCATTTAGGCTGCTAAAAGGAAATACCCTGAAGTGGAGCTGGAGGTCAGGAGAAGGCATCAGTAGCTTAAGTCCTGGTGAAGACCCCCTGCTTCGTAGCAAGCCATCTTCTTGCTGTGTCCCCCCGCAGGAGAGGCAAGGGATATTTTGGGGACCTCTGATCTTTCTGGGAACGCTCTTGTAAGGGCACTAATCCTGTTCATGAGGACTTTGTCCTTATTATTTAACTCCTAAATGCCCCACTTCCAAATAACATCCCAGGGGATAGATTTCAGCAAAGGAATTTTGGGGACACAAACATGTAGACTATAGAAGCTCTGAGTGGGAATAAAGGGATTATCAGTTAAGTAGACTTGGAGCAAGACTTCCTCTTAGAGGTTCACAGTGTGTAATACAGACTGAAACGCTTGAAAAGTTCTGCAATAAAAGAATTCGTTTAATTTTGTTTAATTCAGCCTTTGTCAAAACTTAACTACAGAACTCTAAGTAATACCCATTAACATCTTAGAAAGTTCAGATTTTGGAAAAACTACCCTAATAGCTTTTGTATTAATTTCCAAATAAAGGTTGAGTACTCCTTCTCTGAAGTGCATGGGACCAGAAGTGTTTTACATTTTGAAGTTTTTGTGTGTTTTTATTTTTTTGCATATACATCACGAGATATTTTGGGGTAGGCCACACATCTAAACATGAAATTGTTTATATTTCATATACTTTTTTTTTTTTTTTTTGGTGCTGGGGATCGAACTCAGGGGCCTTGTGCTTGCTAGGCAAGCGCTCTACCACTTGAGCTAAATCCCCGGGCCTTCCTATACATTTATACACACAGCCCATAGGTAATTTTCTACAGTATTTTTTTTTTTTTTTTAACCAAGAACATGTATTGGTACATTGTCCATATATTGATCACATTTAGCATGTTTGTTTTGTACCTGTACATGGTGTCTCTTGGTTCTCCCCCCTCTACCCTCCCCTCCCTTCTGTTCCCTCCATCCCTATTTACGGCAGGTTTATTTACAATTCTCCATGATTTCCCTTTCCCCTTTCTTTCCTTTTTTTCCCTTCCTACTTTTCCCTCTTCCCTCTTTCTGGTACTCTTCTCCTTTGTATATTATCTTCCTTTTATATAATATCCGTTACACTACTTTGTCCTTATTTACAGTTATGGCTTCTCATATCAGAGAAACAATTCGATGTGTGCTCATGAGTGTCTGATTTATTTCGCTTAGTAGTATATTCTCAAGGAACATCCATTTACAAACAAATGACTCTAGTTTATCCTTCTTTATGGCTGTGTAGTACTCCATTGTGTAGAAAAGCCACATTTTCTTTAGCCATTCATTGGTCGTTGGGCATTTGGGTTATTTCCAAGACCTAGCTATTACAAACTGTGTTGCTATGAACGTGGTTGTGCATACATCGCTGTGGTATGATGATTTTAATTCTTGTGGGAAGATGCCCAGTAGAGGAATAGCTGGATCAAATGGAACCTCTAGTTCTAGTTGTTTGAGGAATCTCCATATTGATTTCCATAGTGGCTGGACCAGTCTGCATTCCCACCAACAGTGGAGGAGGGTTCCTTTCTCCCCACAGCCCCTCCAGCATTTGTTGTTGGTTGATTTTTTTCATAGATTCGATTCTTTCTGGAGTGAGATGGTATCTTAATGTTGTTTTGATTTGCATCTCGCGAATGACTAGTGATGTTGAACACTTTTTCATATATTTATTTGCCATTTTTATTTCTTCATTTGAGAAATGTTTATTCATTTCAGTTGCCTATTTTTGGACTGGGTCTTTAAATTTGGGAGGTTTAATTTTTTCGAGTTTGTACAGTATTTTTAACATGCCTGCATTTTGACTACAACCTGTCACATGAGGTCAGGTGTGGAATTGTCTACTGTGACATCATGTTGGCTCTAAAAAAGTTTTGGATTTTGGAACATGTAGGGTTTCAAAGCTTTTGGATTAGGGATGTTCAACTTATGTTATGCATAAAAAAGTTTGATTTTAAAAAGATTTTAGATTCATGAGAGTTTGACTTAGCACAAAAGGTACAAGGCATCTGAATGCTTTTAATTACTACATTCTTGGTTCTCAGTAGCCTAATTTTTAGGAATTTTTAAGTCTTGGTTGTGTTTCTGGAAATTGATTTGAAAAGCACTGAGTAAGTATCTGCTGCTCTTAAAGTACTAATTAAGAACTCGCTGTTCAGGATACCTAGGGACATAGAATAGTAATAAAAAATACTACTTTCTTCTTAAGTTTATCTTTTTATTATGGACTTGTGACACTTCAGCTATCATTTGTTATTACTTGCCTTACTATTTTTGCTATATTTTAGGACATTCTTTTGGTTTTCCTTCTAAATTTTCCTTATATATAAAACAATAATTTATGAATTATAATTCATTTGCAACCTGAAGCGTTTTATTAAGATGATTGCTAGATTATTAAAAAGTTTAGCCCTCTCATTAATATGGCCACTACAGGTTGAAGAAAATTCAAATATGTCTTTGAATAAAAGGGTAAATACGTTAATTTGGAAGATGAGGAGGGAAAAGGAGGATTATGGCTGAAATTTAAGGTACTGGTATTTAAATACTCATTTCATTTTATTTTAGGAACTTGAACGGGAAATCACATTTCAGGGTGACAGTGCTATTTATTACTCCTATTATAAAGATATGTTAAAGGCGCCTTCATTTGAGAGAGGTATGATAATCATAGTTGTATTTGCAATAACGGTATTTTTCTAGAATAAAATATTTTTCAATATTGGAGCCTTAGAATGTGGAAATTTGTCTCAGAGTAGGTATTTCTTTATCACACTTGGTAAAAAGTTGGAAAAATGAGACATGGAGTATTATATTTGGGGATCTTTCTTAATAGTACATTGGATGGCTAATGAATAACATGCTTATTGTTGTAAAAGTGGAGTAATAATTTGGAGAAAAATCTGTCTTTAGGTGTCTACGAGCTGACGCACAATAACAAAACTGTGTCTCTGAAGACTATAAACGCAGTACAGCAGATGTCCCTTTATCCAGAGCTAATTGCCAGCGTTTTGTATCAAGCAACTGGTAGCAGTGTATGTATTTTTCTTTGGACTTTAATGTCTGTTTTCTCACATACTTACGAATCCTCAGATTGTTCAATGTCATCCTATTATCACCCCCTTTCTTTTTTCCTTTTAGGAGATTATTGAGCCTATGTATTTCTACATCGGTATTGTTTTTGGATTGCAAGGAATATATGTTACTGCTTTATTTGTTACAAGTTGGCTTATGAGTGGAACATGGCTAGCAGGAATGCTTACTGTTGCATGGTTCATTATTAACAGGTAGGATATTTTAATTGATAGTTACAATTTTTCGTGGCTGTAGCAGTCAGCGAAAATGCCCCCATCCCCAGGATTCCCCAATGTAATCACAAACCTGTGACTATGCTGAGATATCATAGCTGTGATTATGTTGTATTATACAGTATGACACAGTTTACCTTAAGATGGAAAGATTACCCTGTGAGCCTGATCTCACTGTACGAGCTCTTAAAAGCAGAGTGCTTTCTTTAGGTGGTATGCAGAGGAAGTCAGAGGGATCAAAGCATGAGAAGTCACTGTCTCACTGCTGGCTTGAAGTGAGGAGCAAATGAATTCTGCCAACAACCAGTGAACTTACAAGAGTTGGCCAGCACTTGCCTGGCATATACCAGATATGGATGTGATCTGCAGCCCGGGCTAGTGCCTCAATGTTAGCTTAGTGCAACTCCATTGACCTTTGTGAGATAATAAATTTGTGTATTGTTTTATGCTACTACACTTATGACCATTTGTCATGTAACAATTGCAAGGTAATACACCATCTTTTTATCTCTTTTACAGACATGGTACATGGGAATGCATGAATATACCTCTTCTTTCCTTTTATTTTTTTGGTTTTTTGAGACAAGGTTTCACTATATAGTCCAGATTGGCCTTGAACTCACTGTGTAGTCTAGCCTGGCCTCGAACTCATGGCAGTCCTCCTGCCTCAGCTTCCTGAGTACTGGGATTACAGGCGTGTGTCACCATGCCCGTCTTTTTCTTTTATTTAAAATCGGTGATACAGCTTCTTGAAAAGTAGAAAGCATCAGATACAGCACTATTAAGTTAACCACCATAGATAAGGACTCCACATTAATCCATAAAGTACACTTTGAATTAGTAAATTAATCTCTTTAGGTGATCAAAGGAGCCTCAGTTCTTTAGTAGGAAGTTAAAAGACAGTAGGGTTAGGGGGTTCTCTGAAATAGAAGGCTGGTCAGAGACATGCCCTAAACGTTCCTGGGGTTGGTCAGTGTGATAAATTTATTTTGCAGCACTAGAGGTTAACCCCAGGGCCTTTTCCCTGAGCTGCATCCCCCGTCCTTTATTTATTTATTTATTTTTAAATTTTTTGGTGCTAACGACTGAACCCAGGGCCTCACACTTGCTAGGCAAGTGCTCTACCACTGAGCTAAATCCCCACCTTTTATTTTTTGAGACAGGGTCTTGCTGGGTCACTAAGTTGCCCAGGCATGGCCTACACTTATGATCCTCCTGTCTCAGTATTCAAAGTGCTGAGATTACAAGTGTCCGCCACCACACCTGGCTATACATTTATTTCTTGTATAATAGACACACTGCTCCCCTATAGCACTCCTCCTCCATAGCACTTAACATGATTACATTTTTAGAAATGCGCCATTTCTTCTGTTACATATTTTCTTTTCTTTAGGCAGTTTCCAGATGAAAAATATGCTTTCAAGGTACTGAGCTACAGCATTAAGAGCTGTATTTCTTTTAGATTTTGTGGAGGGGAGTTGGTGATACTGGCTTCTTTCTTTTTTCAAATAGTGCTGGAGATTGAATTCATACTAGGCAAGCACTCTACTACTGAGCTGCATCCCTAACCCTTTCTCTAAATTTTATTTTGAGGTAGTATCTCACTAAGTTGCCCAAGCTAGCCTCAAACTCATGATGCTACTGCCTCAGCCTCCTGAGTAGCTGGAATTTTAACAATGTACCACTGTGCCCAGCATGAGCTTATTTCTTACATAACAGTTTCTCTTTTTCTAATTTCAATTTTTATCTTTTTACTTACTTAATTTTTTTTATTTGCTGTGCTGGAGAACCCAGAGCCTAACATACTAGTCATGCACTCTTCCACTGAGGTGCACCTCCGGTTGGCTTTTTATCTTATGTAATGCTTAGTCCTTATTACATTTTCCCTGCTTACCCTGACATACCCCAGGTACTTGGTTTATCAAAACCTGTAATGAATCCAGGACTATATATTGCATCTGGTTGATGTGTTCCTTAATTCTCTTTAAATGTTGTTCCTATTTTATGGTAAGAGGTCAAGTTAGCGGTCCTATGGAATGTCCTACCTTTTGGATTTCTCTTCTTGCATCCTTTTTGAGTCATTTAGCTTTTACCGTTATATTCCATGTTTCTGCAATCTGGAAATTTTAAGATAAATAATTTAGGTTAGAATATATTAATGGATGATGAGTTTTTCATGTTTCACAATGTTAAAAGTGGTATATTTCATTGATCTACCCCTAGTGAAGCTGAGATTGACCACTCATTTTTTGTTGTTGTTGTTTGTTTTTGTTTTTGTTTTTTGGGGGTGCTGGGGATTGACTACTGGTTTCGAAGAACACAATCTGATCTCTCCACTCAATAGTTACATTTCTCTGTAACGACTAGAGAATAATCTGCGTGGCATTTTTTGGTACCCGGTGGATATCCTTTTTTACCATGAATACCTAAGGGTTCTAACACCAGTTGATGATTTTGCCGAAGTAGTTTTTTCTTTTCTTTTCTTTTCTTTTCTTTTTTTTTTTTTTTTTTAGTGCCAGGGATGGAACTCAGGCCTTATGCTTGCTAGGCAAGCACTCTAACCACTGCTAAATCCCTAGCCCGAAGTAATTTCATTAGGGTTTATAATTTTTCTGTTTTCATTAGCTATATTCTTTATTATTAGAAAGTAGATTCTTTTTCATTAGGGAGATCTCCTTGGTTACATTTTATTTATTTATTTCTTTGTTTTCTGAGATAGGCTTTTGCTCTGTAGTTCAGGCTGACCTCGAACTCACTATGTAGCCCAGGCTGGCCTCGAACTCCTGCCTCAGCCTTCCACGTGCTGGGATTACAAGCATGTGCCACCATGCCTGACACCTTGGGTACATTTTAGTTAACTATTACAATGTCAGGAAAAATGCTTAATTTCACTTTATCAATTTCTAAATAAGAGATTATTTTGATAGTTGTTTCAGGTAGTTATGAAAAACCTTGTTTCAGGTTTCCTTTTTTTTTTTTTAAAGCAGCTTTCTGTACTTAGGGATTTTCATTGATTTAGTGGGGCTCAAACCATCAGGTTTTTTTTTTGTTGTTGTTATTGCTCAGATCTGTCACAAGTTTAGTTAATACGTGTACTTTCAGACTGTCTTCTAAATTCTTTTGATAGAATTTCATCAGTCTTCATCAGTTCTTGTCTACTGGCTCACCAAGGTGAGCAGGCTATGTACATTCCCTGTGGAAGATTTGGAATTGGCCATCTTTCTTTGGAGTAATGTGAAATATTCTTTATTTTAAGAAGTCTTGGGTTGGGATGTATCTCAGTGGTAGAGCTCTTGGCTACCATGTATGAGGCCCTAAGTTTAATCCCTTTACAAAAAAAAAAAAAAAAAAGAGGAAAATAAGCAAGTATGAAGAAGGGAAGAACAATACATAAAGGTTTAAGAAGCAAAATAAAAATTAATTGATATAATTATGTAAAATCCTTGTGTGTGTGTGTGTGTGTGTGTGTGTGTGTGTGTGTGTGGTAGTGGGTACTGAATCCAGGGCTTCATGTATGCTGGTTAAGTGGTGTACTACTGAGCTATATTCCCGGGCCTGATTATGTAAAATATTTATATAGAGAAAGAACATTTGGATGTATTATAGGGAAGTGGGATCAGTAGGAAGAATCTTATTAAAGCTCCATTAGGAGTTGGGGATTTAGCTCGTTGGTAGAGCGCTTGCCTAGCAAATGCAAGGCCCTAAGTTTGATTACTAGCCCTCTGCACCCCTCAAAAAAGTTCCATTGTTTTTTGCCATGTTCTTGTCTCTTTCTTCCTAAGTAAATCTTTTGTCTTATATTGTTTAGCTACTGAACTGTTGTGCTTAACCAAAAGTAGGCCAAAATGTGAATTTGGAAAAGCCTAGAGAAGGCTGTAGATGACTTGACAAAAGAAAATACTTTGTGCTACTCTGAGAAAAAATAAAAGTCTGATGTGAGGAGAGAAAGGATGAATGAAACAG
>PVJO010012003.1:0-57283 GCA_004026905.1 Hystrix cristata | reverse complement strand
TCGTTCTCCTACTTCTTAACCCCTGTCACAAATAATTCCCCTGCCGCCTACATGAAACCAACATGTAAAAACATCCGTCGCATCCTGTTTTTGTCAGGTTCTTTAATCTGCTCTTCGAGTCGCTGCAGGTTATGAAATGGGACGAATAAAAGTAAACAGTCTAGTAAAAGTCAATGCGAGCTGCACGTGTTGTGTCTGGGTCACTGGTAACTGACATTGATATGGCTGGGGCGCTCTGCCTTCTCCCTCGCGCCCTCCCTCCGCTCGCCCACCTCGGCGTTCTGGGCTTCCCTCCTCTTTCCCCACCGCTCCACCCCCGGCCATTTATTTTCGTCTCTTTCTCTCTTCCCCTCCTCCACGCTCACCCCCTCTCCATCCCCAGTGTCTCCTGGGCGCCCGCTGCCTGCCTTCTTCCCCTACCCCGCCGCTCCCTTGTTCACCTCCCCACTCCTGTCTCTTCACAGCTGGGAATTGCTGGCTCCGCCAAGCCAAGAACGGCCGCTGCCAGGTCCTGTACAAGACCGAGCTGAGCAAGGAGGAGTGCTGCAGCACCGGACGCCTGAGCACCTCCTGGACCGAGGAGGACGTGAATGACAACACGCTCTTTAAGTGGATGATTTTCAATGGGGGCGCCCCCAACTGCATCCCGTGCAAAGGTAAAACTCCTGCTCTCCATTTTAGGCCCTCAGTAGAGGGCGTCTAACCCTCTTCTTCCTCGCTAACTAGCAGGGCCTCGGGACTAGGAGAGCTTTGTTAGTGGTCTCAACCGTCTATCCCCAGCGCTGGTTAGTTGGGTTGAGTCCAGCCTGCTGGAGCTGTAGGCAAAACAAAGTCTGCAGTGGTCCCTGGACTTGTTAGCTGACTGTGGTGGTGACGCCAGCCAGCCTGTGCGGTTTGAGAGAGATTTGGGTATGGGGCAAGTCCGCCCCCTCCCAGGCTTCAGGGAGAGAGCCTGGGCCCTCTAGTGAGGACTCAAGGCTACGTGATTGCGCAAGGCACCCGCAGTTCTCCTGGCTGACCTGCAGACTGCCTGGCCCTGGTTTCAATCCTTGTATCTTTCCAACTCCTAGAAACGTGTGAGAACGTGGACTGTGGACCAGGGAAAAAATGCCGAATGAACAAGAAGAACAAACCACGCTGTGTCTGCGCTCCAGATTGTTCAAACATCACCTGGAAGGGTCCAGTCTGTGGGCTGGATGGGAAAACGTACCGCAACGAATGTGCACTCCTCAAAGCCAGATGTAAAGAGCAGCCAGAGCTGGAAGTGCAGTACCAGGGCAAATGTAAAAGTAGGTCCCACCCTTGAGCAAGAACCCGCCTCCCATCCTTTAGCTTTTTCTTTAGCCCTGTGGGAGACCCTTCAGGATAGCAGCCTACACAGGAGCCTAGCGATAAGTGCGATATCAAATAAAGGAGCCCTTCCCTAATTAACTTCTAAAGAGTCATGAAGAGTGCTGGAAAGAACCAACTCTGAGTCACAGATTTTTTCTTTCAAAAACCCCCAGACTCCTAAAGTATCTTTTGCAAAATGGATTCTTCAGTTTTTCGTGATTTCCTTGATACTCTCACATGCTTACTCTCCATTGCCTATTGAAGAGTGTTTCCCTCTTTTTTTCAGAGACCTGTCGGGATGTTTTCTGTCCAGGCAGCTCCACATGTGTGGTGGACCAGACCAATAATGCCTACTGTGTGACGTGTAATCGGATTTGCCCAGAGCCCTCCTCTGAGCAGTATCTCTGTGGGAATGATGGAGTGACGTATTCCAGTGCCTGCCACCTGAGAAAGGCCACCTGCCTGCTGGGCAGATCGATCGGATTAGCCTATGAGGGAAAGTGTATCAGTAGGTATTCTGGATTGAGAAAGGAAAAAGAGATAACAGAGGATCAAAAAAGCTAGTTCGAGTACTAAAACTATGGGGTTAACCAAAGACTAAAGCCCAAGGTCTTCCACAAATGAGTTGTTTCACTAGAGAGAGAAATGCTCTCCAGTTTGGGTAAACTGTTGTGACCACAGAATTCCTCGTGGGAACCTGTTGTCTTTGGGAAGCATTGACATATACCCTCAAATCCAGGAAGAATCAGGAAACAATATTCCATCTCAGAAAACTTAGAACTCGCACAATTTTACACATTTTTTTAAAGTGCCAGACTTGCTAGAAGTGAAAAATAATTACTTAACAGTTCCTAAAATCTGTTATCAGGGACCAGTAATTGGTGGAATTCTTTTTTTTTTTTCTTTTTTGTAAGATGCTCCTTTGTAGGAAATAATCAGATGCATATTTAACTCAAGGATGCTGTGAAATCTTGTTCCAAAATATGCTGTTTTCCAGTGCTACTGTAGTATGTAAGAAGAAACTGTGAGGCGTGTGTATGTATATGTATGTGTGTGTGTGTTTGAGTGTTTAATCAAACATTTTTACGTAACATCTTCATTCCCCATTGTAAATAATAAAATATAAATTATGTGTTTATATTTATTAGTAGAGAACTAAAGAAAAGGACAAGAGGGGGATATGGAGCAATCAGTTCACTTATCACAGATATATTATATCCTAGAAGCAAAGTCCTGTGAAGATATCCAGTGCAGTGGTGGAAAAAAATGTTTGTGGGATTTCAAGGTTGGCAGAGGCCGGTGTTCCCTCTGTGATGAGCTGTGCCCTGACAGTAAGTCAGATGAGCCTGTCTGTGCCAGCGACAATGCCACTTATGCCAGCGAATGTGCCATGAAGGAAGCTGCCTGCTCCTCAGGTGTGCTGTTGGAAGTAAAGCACTCCGGATCTTGCAACTGTAAGTGCGATTTTTAACTCTGCCGCAATTTAAGGCTTTCCCAAGCAAGCCCCAGCCAGAAAATGGACACTTAAAAAAGCACGCAAACCTCCCCACGCAAGCCCATTTCGGTTTAAGTAAGGTAGCAGCTAAATTTCACCATCCATTCAGTGATCCACAGAAAAATTCTATGCAATGTTTCCCAGCTTTCAGGACTTGTCTGATGGTCATCAATTGGGTTTCCTCTAAAACACCTGTATCTAGTTGTTTGCCCCCTAATTCATTTGCTTTAGTAATGTGCTTTGCTGTTTGCTTTATTAACCCTTGAATCTAAACTAACTTCTTCAAGTGTTTTTTTTTTCAAAGACAGCTTTATATATTATCACACATGGGCTGCTGCTGTTTGCAGTTGCCTGTACTAACTGAATTAAGGAGCCAAAGCAGTTATACCTAGAACACAAGAGCGCTTTTTATCTAATTTCAGGAATCTGCCTGTAAAACCTGAGCCATTGATTCTTCAGAACTTTCTGCAGTTTTTGACTTCATAGATTATGGGTTTTTTTTAACTTAAACTTATTATATAACAGCAGATGCCAAAAACAAATAAAAGCATCTCACTGCAAGTCACATAACAATGCAACGCTGTAATATGGCTGTCTGAGAGGGCTTTGAAAACATACACTGAGCTGCTTCTGCGCTGTTGTTGTCCATATTTAAACAACAGCTCCCCTGTATTCCCCCATCTAGCCATTTCGGAAGACACCGAGGAAGAAGAAGATGATGAAGACCAGGACTACAGCTTTCCTATATCTTCCATTCTAGAGTGGTAAACCCTCCACCAGTGTTCATGTTCACACAGGCTTTGAACAAAAAAAAAAAAAAAAAGGAAAAGAAAAGAAAAAAAGAAAAAGAAAAAATATATTGTCCATACTGTAAATAAGTGTATGCTTATTTATTTGGGGGGAAAACTATACATTAAAGGACCTTTGTCCGCAAGCTCTCTCCCAGGCCATCTTGTTATTCGTCGGCACGGAGAGGCAGTCATTGTGAGGTCTACTGGATGAGGCCCATAGTTGAAACTTGTAGACATTTATTTATACTGTGTCATGTTTTATAATTTATACATAAAATGTCTGGTTGACTGTACACCTTGTTTTTGAAGAAATTTATTCGTGAAAGGAAGCGCAGTTGTTATTTATTGTGAGGTCTCTTGCTTGTAAAGTAAAAGCTTTTCTTCCCCTTGTAAACCATTTAAGTCCATTCCTACTATCCACTCACTCGTCTCCCTTCGTTTCACGAAGAATCTAACTGTTGTTAGATTCTTTTTCCACTTTTGACAAACAAACTTGCAGTGCGTTTCTGTCATGTTTATTTATTGGATTCTCTGCTGCCTGATCTGTACATACATGATCCCTCGGGTTTTGTTTACAAGGAACCTTGACTGACCAAAAGGCATTTTATAACTCTGACTCAAATGCAAGGTACAGAGGACGTGCATCTTTGAGGAAACTCCTACTTCATTTCTCTTGTGCTGATGAGGCCATTTGCAAGAGAGGGTGTGAGAGCAATGTTAGAATTCTAGTAATGTACTTTTAAGATGTTACAGATCCAAAGAAATGGAGTGATGTGGGTGTCTGGAGACTAAAGGAAGGCAAAGGCTACACATTTAACCATCTGTTAGGTGTTTCCTTTAAGCTAGTCAGCTGTACCTTTTAAATTCTTTTTCAACCAATGCGTCACTACAAGTTCTATCAAAGCTTTATCAGTTCAAGTTTCTTGCTTTTCATAATACTTTTTTCTGATGCAATTTTATATTTTCAAACATGGCAAGTTAAATATAAATTCATTTAAATATATAGTTTTGTACTTTTCTACCATGTAAATGTGCAATGTATATAAAAGTTATAATGTGTATTTGTAAATAAATGATGAGTGAAAAAATAAAAAAACTTTAAAAACCCGATGGCCCCATTTTTATTGATGCAAAAGAAGTTGTTTCAGCTTTTGAGTAGAAATGTATGTGGTACATTTCCTGAATAAAATAGTTATCACTGAAATTAAGTGGCTAGGATAATAAGAGCTCCAAAGTGAGGTAAATGAAAAATCACCTCAGTGGAGATTGAAGAATAAAGGTAGAACAACCTCTTTAGTGGAGTGACATATATGTGTCACGAGCCACAGAAGGAACAGACCTGTAGCTGTGAATTCCTCTCTAGACTGTACCAAACCTGCTTTCCTTTAAAAGCACACCCTTAGCTGTGCTTGTTGACCCAGCCAAGGACCCCCTACATCCTACTGTCCCCATCTAAATGAAGTGGATCTCGATTCTTTACAAAATCAACATGTATCACAAGAAAACTGAAAACAGACTGATAACGTTTGATGAGCACATCCTAGAAATCAGAATGGCAACTGCAGAAATGGGCATAATAGTATCAGAATGCTTGAGATTTGATGAGATGATTAGAGTGGAGATAGATTTCCACAATGATGTCCATCATTTGTGGGGATCAAATAAGGACACTCAAAGTAGGAGAAGAGCTGTCAGTGTTTTGCAGTTTGCTATATATTACTCAAGTCTCACAATGGCATTGTCGGCACCAGTCAGTGGTCCCTGTAATGGTCTAGGACACAGGGATACATAAGAAGATCGTCTGTCTGAGATTCCAATTCATTGTGTGTTACATACTTGAAACCTAAGTGTATTAAAAATATCAAAGAAACGCAAGATGAAAAGAAGAGGGAAACAACTGAGAGGGAAAGAACAAAGAGTCACTATTACCAACAGTACCAACTAATATGTTCTTTCTTTCAAAAAACATGACTCAAGTTCTTTTAAGTAGTCCATCCTCTCTTTTGTGAAAATCCTCTTTAGTATGAACAATGCTAAAAATTACCATCAGAGATTGTTGGTCACCGAATGACAAATTTGGTGGAGGCAGAGAAGCCTTTTATGTAGGCAGATTTTTATTTAATGATCAGGAGTCTCTAAGGTTTTGTGACCTTCCAGCTCTAAGTTCTCAGAAAAAGTGGGAAAGGAGGAGCAGAAAACAAAACAGGCTTCCATTAACCACATGAGTATCTAAGAAGAGGGTTTAACTTGTCCACTGCAGATGAGCTTGCCATTTAGAGCCGTCTTGGGAAAGGAAAAGGGCTGGGCAGATACAGTTTCACGGCTCTTCCGAGCAGATTCGTTGCTTGATCCTGCAATGCTACCCGTGCATTAAAGCTGCCATTGACAATCAGAGTAAAAACATCAAATTTAACAGGAACTTATGTGTGTCTTGGCAAGCAAGAGTGATAAAATCAACAGCTTGCCTTTTAAACAACATTCATATTATTTATTTAAAATTTCATTCTGTATTTGTCAGCATCAATCATTCCTCTTAAATACCAGTATCTCATTTGCCTTCTTGGAATTTCATACTTTTCCAGTAATCTTACATTAGCCTAATTAGTATTGAAAAACAGGTGTGTGTGTTTGTGTGTGTGTGTGTGTGTTTGTGTGTGTGTGTATCTGGGGTATTGGGGATCGAATCTAGGGCGTCATGCATCCTAGGCAGGCACTTTACTACTGAGCTACACCTCCAGCCCTATAAATAAATCACTTTTAAAATTAAAATTGATTATTGTTAGAATTTCGACAGAGACTCAAATCTATTTCACCTATGTGAATAAAGTCATTAATGGAAAACAACTATTAGTACAAAGTATTTTTTTCATTTTTCTTTTTTTTGCAGGAGATACTAGGGATATACTGAGCTACATCTTCAGCTCTTCATCTATTTATTTATATTTATTATTTTGAGACAAGGTCTCACTAAATTGCCCAAGCTGGACTTGAACTTGCAGTCCTCCTATCTCAGCATCCCAGGGTGCTGGGATTATAAGCATGAGCCATAATATTCAGAGTAACTGCTTTTGATTAGTATGACTACACCCTAATCATCACTGGAAATTGCAAAATATAAAGTGATAGTAAAAAATCAATTAAAAATCTAGTTTTCATCAGATGTGTACCTAAACTAAGAGTTTTGTATACTACATGGGATATGGTGCCTCAAACATGGCAAAAATAAAGCCGGGCTTAACTAAAACCATCCTCAAGGAGAAGAACTAAATGTAGTACCTGACCCTAGAACAGATCTTCTATCTAATGGAGAAAATGCTATATTATAAGTAAATAAATAAATGCGTGCATGTTGCATCAGTGTTAAATTTACTGAAACTGATTTCTATATTGTAGTTCTGTAAAAGATCAAAATGTATGTGATTTATCTTTAAATGGTTTGGTAAGAAAAAATATTATAAGTTTTAGCCTATGTTTCATATGCTATGTATTCAGAGAGTGCAAAAATGATAGCAGAAGTAGAGTGAAATGTTGACAGTAAGTAAATCTGAGTAATATCTGTGGACATTTTCAGTACTGTCTTTTTTTGCAACTTTTTGGTAACTTGAAAATATATCCAAATAAAAAGTTAAAATTTAAAAGTTATCATTCTCAAGAAGGAGAGATGTAGGGCATACTGTTTCTCTTCATTCCTTTGAAATTGTCATTTTAAAAAATGATGTATGAGGGGTTGAGGATTTAGCTCAGTGATACAGCGCTTGCCTAGCAAGCGCAAGCCCCTGAGTTCGATCCCCAGCACCCAAACGAAAAAAAAAAAAAAAAGGTGTAGGACCAAAAGACTAGAAAATAATTCCAATGACTTTAACAATTCTAGATAATCAAAATTAGCAGTGAGAGAATTCCTGACAACTAAACCATACTCAAACTGAGAAACAGCCTTTTCTTTTCTGTAGTCTTTTAAAATTTAGAGTGATTAAAACACTCTAAACATCTTTTACCCCAGTGTTTATTATACCTTGTTTGACAAGTCATTTAACTGCTCCCTGCCTCAGTTTCCTCATCCGTGCAGTCAGGATACTGAAAGTGCCTCCCTCATAATAATCATGTTAATAATTAACAAAACTTCACAAAGTTTTATGTGTTATGGCAAAAATGTACAGTTCAAAAAAATAGGTTCACGTGTACTATTTCTCATAGAAATTTAGAAATAAATCTACGTACTTGCCAACATTTTCAAACTATAACATGTGTCTTTTGTTCTTTAATTCACACACCCAAATCCTCATACTCAATTACATCAATTTCTTCCTATTTTGACACAATTTTCTACATAAGTACTATAAACTCCTAAAAATAGTAATAGAGCAAACTATTTGTACAATATCAAATATTCTAATACAAATTGTACAATTATCAGATATTGAAAGGTACGTAATATTATTTAATTAACAAACTCATTTATTCGAGAAGATTTTTCAAAACCTGGGTCCTCAGACTGACACATTTCTGTTCCTCCTGCTCCATTTTCCATTCAGAGGACCACACAGGACTTCTTTAGCCAGAAGGCGTCCTGTAAACGGACACCAGGCATGCTTGCCCTACTAGTCAGCAGACCTGCCCGGACTTGTCCGGATCCCAGCCTCTGTTTTTCTGGAATCCCCCATGAGTACTGGATGCTCCCTGGAGTGTGCCATCCTCGGACCTCAGATATCTTGGCCAGTGCCATCGAGATTCCTGTGGCAGAGTTCTTCAGACACTTAAAAACATATTCTCTGGACTGGACCGAATGTAGTCCTGGCAGAACTGTAATTTGTCATTTTTCTATTTTAAAACTGCTGTGAAGAAGCCAACTGGCAGTGTTGGGAGCCAGATATACTCCTCACCAAACATCTCTCGTATTCATTCCGCAAGAGCCCAGGTCTCTGACTATGGAGTGAATGTAAGTTTTCTCAAAAATTTTGGGCTTTTCCAAAAAGGCTGGAGGCAAAAGGCAAAATCCTGGTAAAGAAGAAGAGGGACTACTCTAGCTACTAGTCGAAAAAAATACTGATAAATTTGTATCTTTTTCAGCACCAAAACAATCAATGGGATTGAGAGAGGATAGAAAAAAATGAAAATAGGTGGAAAGGAGACAAGAAAACTCATAACTAAAAATCGTACTTTTTAGAAAGCTGAAACTTCTGCGACCCCATCGAAGTTACCTAAGGTGGCCCATATCGGCATTCCCTTGGTTAATTCAGCCTCCATTCCTTACAGACCCATCACACCCCAAATTCTTCAGGAATATTCAGGCGTACACACATCTGTGGTCTCATATATAGCTATAGACACGTGGTATGGACTATAACCATAGTTTTTCATTTAACCAGTTATAAGCTGATTATTGGAAAGATTTTACAAACCAACATTTAAATGAACATCAATGCTGAAAACATGGTTTCTTAACAATCAAACACCTAACAACAGAAAACATAAGAAATTATCTTGATAAAATACAAACCTTTGCTTTTCTAATCTAGTTTTTGTTAAGCTTAACCAACAGCTTTTTAATATCTTAAGAAAACCTTATTGCTTTAGATATAGGACGCGCTAACCTTCTAACTATAGCTTACAATAAAATATGATAATTTTTAATAACATTTGTTGGAATAGGACACAATAAGACTCTGGGGAAAACTGGAGAAGCCATTCATCAGTGGAGAAATGTGGAGAAAACTAAAGCAAACGCTTAGGCAGCTGCTTTTTCAGCCACAGAGGGGAGTTTTTTCTTATAGTTCCCCAGATTCAATGGCCCCCTACTTAAAGGAAAACATTTTCTAAATATTTCAATATAGAATTATATATTAGAAATTGAACTCTTAGTAAACTTAAGAAAACAGTCTTAAACCTCTGGATACTGTACATAATTTATAAAAACACTTTTAATAGGCAAAAATCTATTATTTTTTGATAAACTGTAAGAAGCCAATACTTGAAATTGTATTTAGCAATTGATGAATCCGATGAACATTTATAAGCATTAGTCTCATTTATATTTACTCATTTACTCATTTTGACAATTACTTTAGATTATTCATGAGAACGAAGCATGGTATAGTCAACATTTTAAGCTATAAAATCTCTTAAATTATTGTACGCTGAAAACAATGGATATTGCATTTATAAAACCAATTTTTTTAATTTTTCAAATTTTATTTTAATGGTACATTTTAGATGTACATAGTGATAACACTCATCATAGGGAATTTGTACCTGTATGTGACATATCTTGTTGCTTCTTTTTTTTCCCATTCCCCTCCCCTCATCCCCTCCTCCCTCTCTATCTACAAAAGCTTTGTTTCCATTTTTTCCTTCTGTTTCTTATTTCTCTTGTCCTCTGTTCTGGTCTCCCTCCCTTGTTCCCTTTCCCATTTGGACATTTTCTTCACTTTCCCAATATATTACATTTTAGAAAGAAAAAAATAAAGATATAAAACCAATTTTTAAGGAGAATATTATCTTAATTGGCTAGCAACCAGGGCAAAACATGTTATCAACTTTAAGGACATCTTTACTCTTATTTTAACCAACCAATTTAAATTAGCTCACTGTCAAGCTATGTGAACAAAAGGCATTTGGGCAACTATCGTCAGTGTTTATTTATCTATAAGCCAGCTTAAATAGAGCTCTTGTAGGATAACACATACCCAAAAGTTAGTATACAGAAACATATATATTAACCTAAATCATTAAACTTTTTTGTTACCAAACTAATTTAAAGTTCTTATTTGCAAGTTTATGTATGTCTTGAGCCTAGCAGATTTTTTTTACTTCTGAATGTTTTAAGTGAGTTTGGTAATCCTTGAAAATCTGCATAAGTGTTTGTTTGTTTTGTTTCATTTTGTTTTTTGTTTTTTGTTTTTTTTTTTTATGGAAAGCCCTAACAGAGCCAGAAGTTAGTAAGAGTGAAAATTAAAATTAAAATTAAAAGATGAAATCGATCAACTCAAAAAACTTTTCAAATGAAACAGCTACAGATGCTTTAACCAATTATTAATAATAAAACAAATTAACAGGCAGAAAAACAGACAAGAATGCATATAAAACACATAAAGCAATTACATTAAATTAAACTAAAGTACACTTTTAGATGTGTTGACCATGTTAAATCATAATAATTCTTTTTCTTAGTTTTAGGTTTATAAATACAGACTAGTCAAAATCTCTCCTAGGGGGTAGCAACCAGCACTTTTTACATGAAAAGTATAACATTATTTTCTTTAATATTTTAGGCTACTCCTAGTACCATTTTTCCCCTGTTAGTTAACACTATAGACCTTTAAGAGTCAGAAGGGGGAAAGAGAAAGAAATATAGATTGTTAGATGGGATCTTTGTTCACTTTTCCTCCTTATTAAAAAACCAAGTTTGAGGGCTTGTCTTTTTATTCTTTAACCCACATTTAGAGAAATGTCAAGAAAAATCAATATTTGTTAATCTTCTGTTTTAAATCAGTCCCAATTTTTGTTTATACTGGGCCAGATCATTCATGGAGAAGGGAACATGTATTCCCAGAACACCACAACGCTTCTTCTCAAGATTTGTGAAGCAGACACATATTAGGAGATTTAGAGACAGTTGGATGATAAGAGGTACCACTTATTATGCCAACAGGACTAGATTCTTTAGGTAATGGCAGGTAGACAGGTTATTAGGGAGATGGAATGGGAGAAGTGGCCCTGGGAGAAGATGGATTAGAAGATGGCTGAACTAGATTCTGAGTCTTCCTCAGTGGCCCCCAGAACCATTACTGGCTCTGCTATTGGGGGTTACTGGTATCTGGGGTGCTCTACTTAGAGCACTCAAAAGGTCTTCCACAGAGCCTGGTTCTGCTCTGACTGACAGATTGTACAAGACCTATGTAACATTGGCTTTTTATACAGGAGTATAAAAATCTAAATATATAGGACTTTGGTCCATTTTTCCCCTCTCTTACAAAACAAATCATACTGGAATATTGTGTTAAAATATACAGTTCCATTTGAAGGCCCTGTCTCCCCATTTATTAAATTATACCAAGTCCATACTGAGTCACAAAGGAAAATAATTTGTTTCATTTTAAATCTTTCTCCTTAAAATTGTCCCAGTTTCATAAAATATTACCTAAAGATGACATTTCAGGGAGCAATACTGAGTTACCCCATACTCCAGTAAAATGCACATATGCCTTTAAGATTTCCCTTGTATATTGCTATAAAGAGGTAGAGAAAGAAAAGGTGGGGGCTGGAGGGACAGGATCCTATTAAGATCCCTGGGGTCAGGCTGTCCAAGGAGCCCACCCCGACTCTTTTGGGATCAGGCCAAAGCCCACTCCTCTTTTCCCAAAGTCATACTGCATGTGCACCCCACCCCATTCTAAAGTCAGGTCATGCACACAGACTGCCCCATTTTCTGTCACACCTAGTCCAGATGTCCTTGCCAGTCTTTCCTGCAATCAGGCAACATTGGCCAGATCCACTGCTGTCAGCACCAGGACCGGTATCCTTATTCCTAGCACATAACTACTCAAACCTTCAGCAGATCAGAAGGGCGGGAAAAAGAACCCTTACACAACAGCTGGGCTTTTCTAAAAGGAAAGATCAGCTCAAAGCTTTTATATCTAGGGAATTATAACATATATAAAGAACTCATAGAGGGTTTTAAAAGTCTGGAAATGCCACATGGCAACTATAAATCATGTATCATTTTAGACAGGGAGATAAACTCGAGGCTAAAGTTATCCTAAGAACACCAAAACCAAACAAGACAGAGGGAAGAAGTAAACCAGCATTAGAGAAGCAACTCCCGAGGTTCCAGAAGAATACTACTGGCCGGACTGGACAAGTGGTTCCAGGGCACAGGAAGGTCATGGCAGATGCATGCCAGACACCTGCAAAGGGCTGAAATGGAACTCTTCCTGCAGCAGGCCTGTGGGAAAAGCACTCATGGCACACAATTTTCAGGTGTGATCCAGTGGGTAGGAATATTTGTCCCCTTCTGCTTTCTCTAGCACAGTTTAGAGTTGCTGGTTGAAGAGGAGAGAGAAATGGCTTGGTTCTGGCCAGCCATGCCAAGCCACTGAGTTGTTATCTGGCCCTTCCTCTCAGTACATCAGCGAAAGCACAGAAAACGTATGCTTCCTTTCCCCACCTCACACACGGTGCCACAGGCCAGAGAGTAGGGAAGCCCAGCGGAGACTTCAACCTTTTCAACCCAAGAACTCAGGCATGATTTACTTTCCTCCTCCTCTTTGATCAGCACCACCACATGGGTGGGACACACCAGGTGGGATCCCCTCTTCCCACCCATGCAGAGGTGTAATAACTATCCCCAGAGCCATGAGAAAACTTCCTGATCTCCTCAGATCCTACTGATCCCCCTCTACTTTCCAGTCCCCTGCTTCTCCCTACTAACTAATATCGGAAAAAGTCAAAGGATTTGAATTTTCCAATGGATGAAAACGTCAGAGTGGGAGAGGAAAAGTACAAGACGGGAACTGAGCTTTTGAGGGGAGAGAAGAGGAAAAGAAAAAAGAAAACCAGGAGGTTCCTGCTTAGTTTGAGTCCACAGACTCTACTAAGTCCCAGGGATAATATCACTTATCACCTGAATGACGATTGACTCAGCAAGACTGAGGACGCGTTCCCAAAGCACAGTCTGCCTGGGGCATCAAGCAGACTGAGTTCATGCGCTTTAATTTTGAGAGTGAGAGAAGTGAAACAGAAAGGGGGAGAGGGATTAAAAGAGCAGTTTGGAGGATCTCCCTTTATCTAAACTGTTTATAACCCGAAGAGGTGCATGATTTTATGGAAATTACTTTCTTAACTGTCACCCTAAGGCTGGTCCTCCCTGTTGTGTCTCAGGACTAGTTTTCCCATGCCATCTGCATGAGAAATTTCACTGGAGACACTGTCTGGATCTATCCTTATTTTTGTCTGCCTGGAGAGTAAATTTTAGTTCCATCTGATGCAGGAATGTTGACCTGACAGAATACCTGATGAGGCCACTACTCATGGAGTCTTTCTCTCGACACATTTTTCTCTTCCCAGTTAAAGGAAACAGTGTCTCTTGTCTTCAGTGCTTTTATACATAAGCACTCATATTTCTAGGGACTTGGGAGCCTCTAACTGCTGAAAAGGAAAGAACCTAATGTTGCAGAAATGTGCAGAGAGGGATAGACAAAAAGAAAAAAGAAAAAGGGAGCTATGCTTCAGATAAGGGGTTGGGGGAAGTGGGGAAGAAAAACAATGAAAAACCTTCAGCTAGACTTACCAGAGTCATGGTCCCAACACCTCTCTTACCTCCTGCCGCTCGTTTGCCAAGAGAAATGTCGGCAGATAGGGTCCAAGGAGATTTCCAAAGTAGAGTTAAGGAGCTTAAACCTAAGCCTTACTTGATCACGCAAACCAACAAAAAATTTTAATTAGTTTTTATTATTTAAAACATAGAAAATTTCACCTTAAAAATCCAGAATTCTACTTTCTCTTGAAAAAAAAAATCTGAAAACTAGACATCACTGGACCTGTGACACCTCGCAGCCGCAACTGACATATAGATGCTCACAGAACAAGTTTGCGTGTTTGCGGACTCTCATCATGGAAAAAGAATGTTCAGGATGTGTCAGTGAGAGGCATAAAAGGTTTTATTAGGCAGAAATTTAAAAGTACACATTCAAAGCAATAGAGTGTGGGCCCTCAAGAGAGAAGCACCTTATTTCCTGGAACTGGAAACATTTATGCTTCTCTTGAGGAGGGTGGGAACCCCGTGAAAAGGTGCCCCCCACAAGGGTACTGGCCCATTCTACAGGCGTGCACCCAGTTGTTTTTTTTTTTTTTAAAGTGGCTAACTGAAGCATTCTTTGAGTGTTCACAACTTATTCTTTTATTTTAGGATCAGATTCCTGCTGTTTATCTTTTTTTCACTTAAGCCAATTTATGGACTTGAAGTATTCTCAAGGAATTTTGGGTGGAATTTCCTTCCTCCTGTAAGGAAAGGAAACTAAATTAACCAAGGGAATGCTGATAGGGATCACCACAGGTAGTTTGACTGGGTCCCAGATAAACTGCCTTAGCAGAGCAGTTTATTCACTGGGCATATACAGTTCATTCATTGGGCACATAGATCAAACATCGCTCCCCAGGGCTCAGTCTCTAGACCAGCAGCATCAGTCTGGCCTGGAAACTTGTTGGGAAGAGAAGTTGTTCAGCACTATCACCAAACCCTTGTACCAAACTCACTAGGGGCAGGACCAAGAATCTGAACAAACCCTCCAGGCAATTATAATGCAATCCAAAATTAAACAACCACTTCTCTCCAGTCAGTTCAAGCATGAATTGGGCCCCAGGTACCTGACCTTCCACAAGCAGTCCCAGTTTCCACGCGCAAATATCCAGGAGAGCTTCAGGGAGCTGGATCTTGAGATAAATTTTATGTGCATCCAGTTTGTAATAGCTAAATCTTGGAAACAACCCAAATGCCCATCAGCAGAGACATAGATAAAGAAAATGTGGTTCTTTTATACAATGGAGTACTACTCTGCCATAAAGAATGATAAGCTTGAGATACTTCTAGGTAAATGGATGCATCTTGAGACCATACTCTTAAGTGAAATAAATTGGACACACATGTTTAATTAAATACCGCATTGTTTCTCTGGTGTGAGAAACTGAAAGTGTAAATAAAGACTAAAATGTATCATATTGGGAAAGGGAAGGAAATGTCCAAATGGGAAAGGGAACAAGGGAGGGGGAACAGAACAGAGGGACAAGAGAAATAAGAAACAGAAGGAAAAAATGGAAACAAAGATTTTGTAAATACGGTGGGAGGAGGGGGTGAAGAGAGGGGAGGGGAATGGGAAAAAAAGAAGCAACAAGGTATATCATGTACAGGTACAAATCTCCTGTGATGAATGTTATCACTATGTACATCTAAAATGTACCATTAAAATAAAATAAATTAAATTTTAAAAATTTATGTGCATCTTCTTGCTGACATTTTCAAACCTGCTCCACTCTCCTCTGACACCATATCCACTCCCACTCTTTCAAACTAGAAAGAAATGACCTCAGCATCCACCACTAACATCATAAACCATACGTGTGCCCAATTCCCTGCTATTTCTCAGTTCCTTCTTACGGATTACACTGATCTTTATTTTCGTATCTGGTGTTTTCTACCATATCCCCAGCTACCTCCTCCAGAAACTCACTCCATTACCAGCTTTCCCTCTGCCATTTTGACTTGTCTTTCTATAGTAGTTTTATTCAGCTAAGCCAATATACATCTTCATATAATTTTCAGAATAAGAATATAGGATATTGAAATAATGTAACTAATAATGTTCGCCTAATTCAAAGCATATATATATATATATATATATATATATATATATATATATATATGCTTCCTCCTAGGTATGACTTTAAGAAATGCCTTTACATCCTTGATGTAGTCTTCACTGTCTATCTGCACTGCCTCGCCTCCCTCTCATTCTTCGGTCCATTGTAATTTGGCCTTTTCTCTTACTATTCTTCCGAAGAGATTTGACAAAGATCACCAATGACTCCCAAGATACCCAATACAATGGACACAATGGACACTATTCAGTCCTTATCTCGCGGGGCCTCTCTTTGAACTGTACACTGTCAACCAGCCTCTCTTCTTGGAAGTCCCCTGATTTGTATGCACCACCCCCCCAGCTCACCAGCTCTTCTGAGACTTCTTTATAAATTTACATTCTTCTAACCAGTGCAGCAGGGGTTAAAAACTGGTAACTTGAATTTTACTTGATCACACAAACCAACAAAAATGCTTAAATTAGTTTGTAATATTTAAAATTTAGATATTTTTACCCTTAAAATCTAGATTTCTACTTTCCATTGGAAAAAAAAAAAATCTGAAAACGAGACATCATCGGGCCTAAGACAACACACAGACACAATGGCCCGGAGTGGAGAAGGGAGCAGCTGTCTCTCTTAGGTGGGCTAAGTGCTCCTTGCTTTGCCACATTTGTCATTCTCCCTGGTTTGCTTCCTTCACCCACATTACCTGACTGCCCCTGGTGAGCCAAGTGTTGGGTTCTTCCTCTCTTGCTTGTCCATCTACAGTCTCTGGTATACTTCTCAATACTCCAGTATCAAGATTTTAACTGCAGTCCATTTGCTAGTGAACGAGATCTCTGTGAACAAGCCTGAATTTTGAAGGAGCTTCAGATCACACTTGTCCTTCTCTAACCAGGAAACCGCACCTCTAAACAGACTCGCAGAACCTGCTGCCCCTGCTTAATAGATGCCCCTCACCTTGTTTGTTTCCTCACAGAGATTTCTTCCAAATAAAAATTTCAAAGAAGTACAAATGATGGTGAAACTAAGTCCCCATGAGGGATGCTAGAAAATGTAGGGTTAAGTTCTAAGTTGAGAAAATGCAATTCAGCATAAAGAAGTATAAGATTATATAGAATATATCCCAAAGATCTTAGCAGCCACAATGATAGGTAGCTACAACTACATGATCCAAATAAAAGATACATATAAAGTGGTTAAAAATGGACTGCAAGTGCCTGTAGCCAAAGGGAGAGCGGAGAATTCGTCAATATCAGCAAAGATCAAGAGTATTTTCTCAGAAGTGCTCAAAAACTGGGAAGCTATTCAAAGCCTACTCCAAGTGAAATGTTCTTTCCAACAAGATGGCACACTCCAAAGTCTACATTATTTCAACTCAATTCAGAGGTACATGAAGGAGAGTAGAGAAATAAACAGAGAACAGTGACAGCAGGAAAACAGAGAGAGAAGCAACTTCCCAAATAAAAAACAAGGGCGATAAGCGTTTGGCAGAATGTTCTGCAAATGAAAGTTTCCTGAACTCCAGCCTCTGGTGGATCGGTGCAAGAGCTGATGTTTACAAATACGTCATTACAGAGTCTGAACTCAACCTCAAGCAGAGGCTAGTGGAAAACTACAAATTCTCTGACAATAGTAAATCCCCTTTTATGAGAAAGTCAGATCTCTAGTGCGGATGACGTATGTCAGAAATCTAGGTGATAAAAGAAGAAGGGCCAGATTAGGATAAACATTTCCCTTCACCAACATCTAGGGAAGGAGGTAATGAACACAGACTAATGTAACATTGTAAGGGCTGTTTGTTTGATTGATTATCTGTTCAAAATTCTCCAGAAGTGCTTTACACAATATTTTTTGAATCAAAATTACATCTAAACAAAAATCCATCAGTACTACTATTTTAAGATAGCAGTTTGGAAATTCATTGTAATTTTTTCAAAAAATATAAATCAATATTAATTGAATGCAAAGTTCCAATACTACAGAGGAAAATAGAAACAAATTTATATCAATATGTCAATATAAAATTAAGAATTTATGAGAGAAAGATTGCATTTTAAAAAATTACCCATATGTCCACAAGAGACAAATCTAGAGAGATGGAAAGATTAGTGGTATCAGGAGCTGGGGAGAAGGGAGGAAAATGGTTTCTTCTAAATCAAATTTGGAACAATTAAAAATTTGAGTAATTTTAAATTCTTTTTTGGATGATGATTATGTTCTGAAACTAATGATGGTGGTGCGTCTAACTCAGAATTCTGAACACTGAATTAATCATTTTAAATGGATGAAATCTATGGTGTGTTAATTATATCTCAAGAAAGTTATTTTAAAGAATTATACAGATAGTTTTAAGTGAAAGAATTTTAAAGTTTCACTTCATTTTAAATTTTTTAGTTTTCAAAAACAAATTTATAAAAGATGCACAATATTTACATTGTAACACAGTCTAATTGTGAATCCATACTTACTGTAGATTCCTACATCCTTAAGTATGAAGCGTTTTATGGTTATTTTTTGTGGTACCAGGGCCTGAACACAGGGCCTCCCACATGCTGAGCAAGTGCTCCCCTGAGCTACATCCCCAGACCTTAAATACCTCAAATACCTTAAATATTTCATGATAGTAAACAGAAACTAAGCACTGAAATCATAGCTCTAGAGAAATTAGTCATTTTTGCTTCACAAGGGAAAAAAAAAACCTGAATCATTTCATGGATTAAAAATATGCCAATCTTTATTCCATTTTTATTAACTGAAAAAGAATCAGAAATCTAAAGAAAAAAGGCTTAATTTACCAGTGTACACTTCTATTTGCATCACTGAGAAACTCACGTACTAGGAAAATGATCAATTTCCTGTTCTTATCATATACTACGTTTGTACAAAAGCTTTTATGGTAAGATTAAAACAACCACCAATTCATATGAAAATCTTACCAAAGAGAGAATAATTTTGATCCTACCTGTCAACAGTCTTGAGGCAACTAATTTTGTTAGCAAATGTTTTTTATTGGTGTGCTGCTAATTTATATCATCATGAAAGTTAAGTTTTTCCTTTTTGGATATAAAGTAATGCTGGAAAAAGAGAATTATTAACATAAAACAATTGAATCTATAGTAATATTTTAGTTTACTTGTCATACTTTATCTCAGTAACGAAAAGTTTACAACTTTTGGGGTTTTTTGCAAATGTATTTATACACACTCATTCTTTCAAATTAGGAATCAAATTATTTCTCCTTTAAGAAAAATTTTCACACCCAAAATAAATATGTGTTACTTTCCAGTTAGAAACCATCTGAGTGCTAATTTTCTTTAACTAATTTAATTATTTACACAAATTACAGTTTTGAAATTGTAGCTTCCATATCAGGATATCAAAGGAGAAAAGAGTTAACTATATCTCTTTTATGGAGGATTCCACGATATCCTCCAATCGTAGTCCAATTCTTATTCCTTAAGGTTGAAGGTGGTCTTTTTTTTTTCAGGTTTTAATTTGTTAATTTAATTTCTCTAGAGGGAAAAAAAAACTTGAAAATTTATGCAAACACTTTGTTGTTGATTTAGAATATTAATCATGTGTCTCAAGATATGATATGCAACATACTACAGCAATGATGTGCATGAATATGTAATGAGCAGATATCTGAAGACAGTCTTTCCTTTAGCTCCTACCTCAATTACTATAGAGCTCCTATAATCATCAAAACCTGGTTGGAGTTTAGACCCACCAGAGTTGTTAGCAACTTACCTGGCAGAGAATCAGAGGCATATTGCTCTGGTATTGATTTGGTCTTGTCCAATTCGGTTTGCAACCAGAATTGTGAAAAGAATTAAATTTGTGAACGAAAACACGCATGCACACACACGTGCACACATACAACATTTCTTAAAAGATATATAGGGGCTGAGGATTTAGTTCAGCGGTTAGAGTGCTTGCCTAGTAAGCACAAGGCCCTGAGTTCGATCCCCAGCACCCCCCCAAAAAAAGTTACATAAATGGCCAATAAGCATATGGAAAAATGCTAATAATCAGAGAATTACAAATCAAAACCACACTGAGATATCATTGCACCCCAGTTATAATGACTATTATAAAAAACAATAACAAATGCTAGAAGGGATGCAGAGAAAGGGGAACATTCATACACTGTTGGTGGGAATATAAATTAATACAGTCATTATGACACAGTATGAACTTTCCTCAAAGAACTAGGAATAAAACTGCTATAAGATCCAGCAATTCCTCCATTAAGTATATACATATATATGTATATATATATTTTTATATTACACACACACACATATATCATAAGGAAAATAAATCAGTATGTCAAAGAGATTATTTGAACTCAAGCGTTTATTGTAGTATTACAATAGGTTAAGATATGGAATTAACCTAGGTGTCCCATCAACAAAGGAATGGATAAAGAAAATGTATTGCATATGTGCACAATGGGTTATTATTCACTCACGGAAGAAAATGAAATCCTGTCATTGTGAGAACATGAGTGAGCCTGGAGGGTGTTAAGTGAAATTAGCCAGCACAGAAAGGAAAATACATGTTCTCATTTATACATGGAAGCTATTACTGAAGTAGATTTCATAGAAACAGAGAATAGATGGTGGTTATGAGAAGCTGAGAATGGTGAGGGAGAGAAAGGATGGCAAGAGGATGGCTAGCAGACACAGGGGCATGGTTGCATAGGAGGAATAACTTTTAATGTTCTACAATGCCATCAGGTAACTATGGTTGGCAATAATTAATTGCATATTGAAAAGAGCTAGTAGAAAAGATTTTTAATGTTCTAAACCTGAAGAAATGATAAATCTTTGAGGTATAATTATGCCAATTACCTCAATCTGATCAAGATATGTATTATATTCATGTATTGAAATATGACAGTATACTCCATAAATATGTATTATGTGTCAATTAAAAATAAAAATATAACAAATAAATAAAACATTGCTTTTTGCTGACACTGAGTCTGAATTTTGGATTGATAGTCTTGAGTGTGTGTTTGCCTCTAAACCTAATTTAAAGAGCATGCACGTTTCTCAGACCAGAAATTGGCAGGAAAGACAGACAGCTTCCAATAAACACCAAAATGGCATTTCATCAGGTCTCTTCAGTCATTGCAACACACACGGATTTTAAGCTAATGCAATCTACTTTACTACCTTCTATTCAGACTTGTTCTAAAACTACAGTTCCAACCTCTTTAAAAGCATATTTTCAGTCATGTTTTTGATCATGTATGTGTAGGTACTTTATTATTTCCTTACACAGTTGAGGAAAAAACTCTGGACTCAGAATCTACTCCATTTTGGCCAGGGATTTAGCTCAGTGGTTAGAGCGATTGCCTCACAAGCCACAAGACCCTGAGTTGAATCCCCAGCATCTGACAATAAAAAAATTAAGCTTATATCATTTAAGAATTAAAAAATATACATAACTACTACTTGCCAATTAAAAATAAGAAAATTTTAAAATCATATTATAACCCTGAATAGACAACCAATTCAGGATGAATTGTTCTTTTAAATGTCTTTATACTACAAGTTAAGGTTTGGTACATACTCTTACTACCATTGGTATGGCCAAGAAAACATACACTAAAATGTATTGAGGTTGGTAATGTGGTTTCAGTTTGATTTCTTATAAGGCATGTAATAGAATGTTCTGCAAATCTGTTTACTGTGACACTCTGAGTAATTAAGATTGGTACTAAGAACCTTTGCTGCATTAGGTGCTCTGTGTTTGCTAACCATCAACCTTTCATTTCACTTTTTTATTTTTGCACAATTTTTTGTTTGCTTATGTTTACTTACATACCAGGGAAATTTTTTTAAATGTATATAATTATTGTTATTGTGTAAGAGCATATAAGGATAAAGAGACAATTTGATTCCACTGAGGATTTTCCAGTGGCATACTGGTGTCTCACAATCAGTTCTCCTGGGAGAAAAAGCTCTGATCTGTAGCATTTATCTGATTATCCTAGTCAATGTCACACTACCAGTGTGATGTCACTGAATGCAAAGTTGAAAAGAAATATGAGCCATTCTACAGTATGTGCCTTGAACGTCATCATCAGAAAACACTTGCCCCCATCACCATAGACAATGGTAAAATGTAAAATAATTATGAAGTAGATTTTAGAATATTAATATTAATTACCTTAGTAATGGTGAATGTTTAAATAAAAATACTTTATTACAGTAAAAGACTCATTGTAATTAATTTTTTCTAATTCAAACGTTCATTATACGTTTCCATCATGCAACATGCATTCAAGATGTATTTAATCAAATGTATTTGCAATCACCATGACCATCCATCTCCATAACTCTTTTCATCTTTTAAAACTGAAATCAGTATATATTAAATAATAACTCCCCATTTTCCTTTCCTTCCAGCCTCTGGCAACCATTATTCTAGTTTTTATACTTTTGACTACGTTTACTACCTCACGTAAGTGTTGTACAGTATTTATCCTTTTATGGCTAGTTTATCTCATTTGGCATAACGTCCTCAAATTTTGTCCATATTGTACCATGTCAGAATGTCAACCCTTTTTAAGGCTGAATATTTCAGAGTGTGTATGTGTGTGTTTTTCTGTACAAATATGTGCCACATTTGCTTTTCCTTTCATCCATTAACACCAATGCTGGATTGCTTACACATTTTAGCTATTTTTGAATAATGCTACTGTGAATATGAGTACACAAGTATATATTCTAGTCCTTGCCAGTTTTCTTGGGTATATATGCCCAAGTGTTCAAATTTCTCCCTATCTTTGCTAACACTAATTTTCTTCTTTCTTTTCTTTTCTCATTTTTGCATTCATTCACTCATTTTAACAACCCATCACTACGTAGATTTTTGTATATAATTCTTCATTCCTAAGAATTATTATATTCTTATCTAATCCATAAATTCAAACTATTTCCCCATCATTTGAACCACATATAAAGAAATTATTCAGTTTAAATAATTTCTTAAAGCCTCTAAAAAGTCCTACCTTTGATTTATTTATCTATAGAAATCAGTTACTGAATTAGTCAATTTCATTGAAGAAGTAAAAGGTTCTTTTAAATAAATTCCTTAACAAAAGTAAAGAAGTCATTCTGATGAAACAATTATTATTCCAGCATACATACAACAATGAAGACTATGAAGATGATTTATGTTTTTGTTTTACTTTTCCAGTACTGGGGATTGAACCCAGGGCCTCACACTGGCTACGTAAGTGCTGTACTACTGAGACACACTTTCAGATCACAAAAATAACTAAGACTGCAGAATAACAATATCAAAATTCTATAAAAAGAAAAACAGGAGAAAAATCCATGTGCATGGCAAATATTAAACAGCTATGATTAAAAACAAGTGATAAACTCAAGATTTTGTAAAATCATCCAAAATCAAAACCAAGCCTATCAACTTATTTAAATATCTTTATTGTCTTACAGTGTGCCAGAAAGACTAAAATGTGTATCTGGCAGTACTACATCATGCTTTCTTGAAAACTGCTTTGAATAACTCTGTTGTTATTTTTGTCTTTTACATTGAAGCTTGGTTGTGTGTGAATGTGCGCATGTGTGCACACGTGCATGCGTGCATAAAACACACAGTATATTGCTTTGGTAGGCATTTTGTACTAGTACAGTATGTCATTATTTACTGACTTTGCTTCAATTCGAGTGGACATGATAGTCTGTTTCTTCAGTATGGTAAAAGTGAAGGTTAAAAAAACAAGTGGGCTTTTATTTCATGTTTTGACGAGTAGTTTCAGCCTACAGTCATTAATAAAAGCCATGCATGTTTTAGAGCTAGAGGTGCTCGAGAAAAACCAAGCATGAGAATCATTATGAATTTTAGAGTGCTTGAAGATTAACACCTTGTAGGAACTTGTGGGCAAAAGTGCCAAATAGAACCAGTTAGGAATAGCAATCATCCTTTGGCCTCACTACAGCTGTGAAGAGATGATCAGCAGTTGTACGAACAGTTGTTGAAGAATGTAAGGTAGGAAATATTTCTTGCCCTGCAGACATTTGAAGAAGATGGAATTAAAAGTGTCAGAACAATGTTCAGAATGCAATTCCATATAGTTTTCTATTTACAGTTAGCACTCTTCTTCCGAAACAGCATCCCTGTGCTATCAACTATGACCGCATTAAAATGGTTGTATTTGGCTACTTTAATTTTTAATTGAATCATCACAGATTACTTAATTGATTCAATCCAAGCAAAAATGTTTTCTGAGAATTAACCTCAAGCCCAGCAGTGCAAGGTTGCTGACATACTTAAGCAATATGCTTAACGATTGCTTGACCCCCTCACAGTAAAAACAGTTCTCCAAACTCGCAATATGGGTTAAAATGTACCCAGTATTATTTAGATATACAAGAATTTTATATCATTTTTAATGATTTCATTCTATCCTTGAGTACCCACTGCCAGTAATAAAGAAAATCTTAGTAGCTAGTTAAAATTATCCTCTCTAGGGACTGGGGATTTAGCTCAGTGTTTAGAGTGCTTGCCTCGCGAGCATTAAGGCCCTGAGTTCAAACCCCAGCACCGAGAGGGAGTCAGAAAATTATCCTCTCTAGCTAAGTCTTTTAACTCATATTTTTTAGTCTCTTTTAAAGATATTTCTAACTATTAGAGTGGTCTCCTCTCCCCTTCACTTGCCAAAATTGTTTCTGAGTAAAGAAGCTGCTGTTATTTACAAGGTATGACTGAAAAATATAGGGAATATTTAATTTTTTAAAAAATGTATTACAATAAAAGACGTATTGTCATTAATCCCTATCAAAACATTTCCCTTTACTTTGAACACATTTATCCCATTGTTCTTGCCACTTTCTGAAGCAGTTTTGGAAGCCCTTGCTCATGTCTTTATGAAACAAAAAATACAGCGAATGCTGCCGCTGAGTGTTATCAATGCAAAGGCAGGCTCACGAAAACATTACTATGAGTCCTCGTACACCTTGTTCACTAGATTTGTACTGTGTAAGCTTGGCTCTTCCCCCAAATCAAATGACCATGAAGGTAAACATTTTTAATTGATTCAAATTATCGAGGCAGCCATGACAGTGAAACTAAAGACATTCATGGGCCAGGTGTGGTGGTGCACGCCTGTAATTCCAGCACTTGGAAAGTTGAGGCAGGAGAGTCTCCACAAGTTCAAGTACAGCCTGCACTGCAAAGTGAGACTCTGTCTTGCAAAAAAAAATTTGTGAAAGAGCACATCTAAAACTGCTGCAGAAAGTGACACGAATGATGGGATAAGTAGATGTAAAGAGAGGGGAAGTATTTTGAGGGGGCTTAATGGCAATGTGTATTTTACTATAACACTTTTTATTTAAACACGCACCGTATTTTTTATCATGCCTCATGTGTTGGTGGAAAGGAGAGGAATCTTTGGTCTGCTCTCTTAATTAGCACTATCCAGTACAGCAGGTACTAATCACATATGGCACTGAGCACTTGAAATATTAGTCCAAATTAAAATGTGCTGTCAGTATAAGACACACACTGGATTTCAAAGACTCGGTACAAAGTAAAGAATATAACATGCTCCATTGATCAATCAGAGTACTCCACGTTGGCACACCATACAGGAAAATGCAGTAGCAAGAATAACCAGGAAGAGGGACAGAAACATGGATATGTAATTTCATGGAATATATGTATTTCATTAATATTGTATATTGATCATGGATTAAAATGAAAATTTTCTCATACATTAAACTAAATAAAATATGCTAAGTATTAAAAATAATTCCATCTTTTAAAATCTTTAAACATGGCTACTAGACAATTTTAAATTACATGTAGAGCTTACATTGTATTTCCACTGGACGGTGCTACTCTGGGTCTTGTATCTCCAGTGCAGGGTAGATAGTACATCTGTTTCCTCACAGTGGGCAACTGCTGAGGAGCGTCTGGTGCTGCACAACACCTACTGCTGAGGACCCTGGTTCCCACCGGGTATAAGTCTTCCGCCAACTCAAGCCACTTTAATCTGCCAGTCCTTGAGTATCTCTGCCTCCCAACATTAAGTACTACATGAAGGTCACAGGCTGTGAATAATATTCCCGGCCTATCTCTCTAGATTTTGGCTTTTGTGTAGTTAGTTTCCATTCTTAAAATTAATATGTGAAATTTTACAAAACATGTAGAGCTAAAACTGTATTTACCATAGTATAAAGAAAGGGATTCATTAGTTTATGTGAAGACTGAGTAAAATGGGAAGTCATGCATTTATTATGTTACCCGTGTTAGTAATGATCCCATATTGTCCCATATTACTGGATCAAAGTTAGGGCGGTAAAATATAATCATAATAGACATCTTAATACATACATCATTTTGCACGTATACAATGAGTCCTGTTGAATAAGTTCCCAGAAGTGAGGTAGTAGGTCAGGGGCTATAAACATCTTAAATTTTGACGTATTATGTCAAATTTCCTTTTAGGATATTACAGCGTGGGGAAAATAAGAAAATAAGGCAATGCTACAGATTTTGCCACAGTCAACAGGAAAACAGAAAGCAAAAATTCTCAGGGAGAAGCTGGGGATTTAACTCAAGTGGTAGAGCACTTGCCTAGCAAGTTCAAGCTCCAGCACCCCCCCAAACAAATTCTCAGAGGAATATACTTTTTCTCCTTTTGTACAAAATCTTTGGCATATTTACTTTCATAGCTTTTGAAATAGTTACATATTTCATGTGTATTTCATAGGAATCCATGATACTTCTTTGAAAACAATTTCTTTAATAAAACATTTGTTTTATATTATTAGAAAATTGTCTTCCATAAAGATTGTATTGATTTATATCTCCACAATGAATGAGAGGGTCTGTTTTCCTTCGTCTTCCATAACAAATGACCCATTGCTTCACAGTTTTCAGTTACTTGTCTTTGATTATCAATAAAGTTGAATATATTTTCATATTTCTTTTTCTTTTTTTTTATTTTTTACCAAGAACATGCATTGGTACATTGTATACATAATGATCCCATTTGTCACGGTTATTTTGTACTTATACATGATGTATCTTGGTTCCCCCCTTTCCTTATTTACAGCAGGTATATTTACAATATATTTATTTTTCAACTATGTTTCTTCATATATCACACTTCACTATCACTGATTTTTTCCTATTGCTTTTTCTCATAGTTTTATTAATTTGTATACAATTCTGAACCCTTTGACATGAATTTTTCATAACTTTTGTCTTACGGTTTTTGTTTTGTTTTGTTTTTGGTGTTGGGGATCGAACTCAGGGCCTTGTGCTTGCAAGGCAAGCACTCTAACCACTGAGCTAAATCCCCAGCCCCGTCCTCTAAGTCTCTTGAATTCCATGTTTCCTTTCCTTCCTGCTTTAGTTCTGGGAATAACAGTGCCCTGACTTACCAGTCCTGGCTGTTGCCCTAACCTTTAAATTTCCTTTATGTGCTTCCTAGACCTTTATAAATAGTCCCTTTCTTACATTCTTCTCAATTTCCCAATTTGATTTTGATGTTTCTTGCTAAGAACCTAAAGGATACAAATGGTTATTGTGAATACTGCTATCTAGGCCTGCTTTTGACTGGAGTACTTCCAGAGTTTCACCATTAACCATCTCACACTACAACTGTAATAAACCATGCTATTCTTGAACACCTGCATTACCACCTCCACCTTCCCTTTAAGTAGATCATCCCATTGAATGGTGTGATAGTTAACTGTGGTGTTGGCTTGAATAAGGAAGGCCTAATGGAATGCTAATTTACACAGTTCTGGGTGTGTCTGGATGATTGACTTACTGAAGAGGGAAAGACCAACTGTAGATGTAGGTGGCGCCAACCAATTGGCTTGTAGCTTTGATGGAATAAAAAGGGAAAGAAGAAGGAAGTCTCACTTTTGCTTCTTCAGAGGAGTGCTAGTCTTTCCACCACCTTTGGATATCTATTCCAGGGTTCCAGAACATACTGTTCAGCCGTCCAAGGCAGACCCTTTGGTTTCCTGATATTGACTCACAAGGGACTCTGCAGTTAGCTCCATGCCTTTGACTTTTGACTGGATCTTCTGTCTCGCCAGTACACAGACAGCCCTTTTGCATTCTTCTATCCCTGACAGTACAGGTGGCCATTGTAAGCCTACCTTGTAAATCCTTTGTATATCAAATATATACAGATATTTTATATTAAATCTATGTTTTATGTTAAATCTGCTCCTCTAGTGAACTCTGATACAAATGTGAACATCCTAAACCTTGACGACTGCACCTGCAAAATTACCTGTACATTCTTCTTCCTTCCCCCTTCCCATAAAGGAAGAGCAATTTCTCCTCTGTCTCAGCCTAATCCTACCGCTTCTCAGCTATATTCAGGATTCTACCACTGTCACTTTCTTGGAATCTTGAGCTATCATCCTTCCTATCTACTGATTCCACATTACCAGATCTAATCACTTCTGCTTGTCATGCCCCAAAAAAGAAGTCCCTGCTGACTTGTGTCCTCCAATCTTCGTCCCCTCTCTTCCTCTTCATCATCAAATGTCTTATGCTTCACTACAAAATTATTCTTCACTTCCTTCAATTTCTATAACTCCATTGAAAATGTTCTTGCAAGATCACTGTGTCACACAAACAGAACTAAGAAAAAAAGAGTTTTGTTTGGGAAATACAAAAAAGGGAGGACTCAAGACTGGAGTGTGGGAAGCATTTATACGCTTTTTCAGATTATATCTGAAAATTTTCTGGCTAGTGGAACAGGACATTCTGAAGCAAAGGAATGTTCTTACTAGATGCTTCAGCCCATCATTGTGTGGAGCTGCCCAAGGAGAGACTGGGCTCAGTCTGAAAGCTGAGGCAACTCCTAAAGGTGCTGACAACTGCTGTCTATTCACACACTGCACTTTTAGCTGACAAATTCCATCTAGAAGAGAAATCTGAGCAGTGTATGTTCCATGGGTGCCACAGTCACCAAAAATGTCTATTTTACTAAACCATATTTCATTCTTATTTTTAAATTTTCCTGGAACTTTTTATATTATTGGTCACTCTGTCCTTAAAAGCCATTTCTCAGATTCTTCGTAATTACTCTTAGATTCTTCTCAGTCACTTTTGAAAGGTTAATCTTCTCTAGCTATATAATGTACGTTGTTCCTCAAGTTTCTATCCCAGGCCTTGTTCTTTTTATAATTCACATACTCTATCTAGAAAATTCACATACATGTTGATAACTTCAATATGCTGATGACTTAAAAATTGTGTGGCTCCAACCAAGACTTCTGTCCTAAGGACTTCTATACATATATGGCCAACATCCTGCTACTGGGCCTCTTCATTTGCATGTGAAGATATTCTACCTATATAATTCCACCTAATATTATTTTGCAGTGGTGGGCATCAAACCCAAGTTCTTGCACATGCTGGGCAAGCATCTCCTACTGAGCTACATGCTCAGGCTCCTGAATTCTTTATTTTCTCTCTTAAACTACTTCTCCCCTCAAGTGTCTTCTTTCTCTATAAATGGTATCTACCCAGTTGCCCATTTTCTCCATATCCTCCCTCTTTCCAGCCAATTGCTAGATTCTGTCTTCCTATCCTTCAACATCGCCCCCTATCTGTTGTTTTCAACCTCTGACATTATTTCAAGCCATGGTATTTTTCTCTTCTAAAATATTTCAACCTCCCAACTAATTCCCCTCCTTTCTGCTTTGTATTCTGTCTTCATCCAAACTCATTATTAATCCAATGAATAAAATTTAAAATAATGATGTCGCAGGGAAATTCAGATTGAAGCAACAGTAAAATACACATTTTACAAATTGTATTTACTTCCTGTGGCTGAAATAACAAATCACTAAAACTTGGTAGCTTAAAACAATATAAGTGTATTCTCTCACAGTTCTGTAGTCCAGAAGTTGGAAATTAAGGTGTTGGCTCCCTCTGGGGGCTCTGGAGAAAATCCATTTTCTTACTTTTCCCACTTTCTGGGGATATCTAACATGACATCCACAGGCTTGTGGCGACATCTCTCCAATCTCTGCTTCTTTCTTCACGTCACTTTTTCCTCTGTGTGTGTCTCAAAACTTCCTTTAATTCTCTCTTTTAAGATTGTGTGAAGTGTCATTTAGGGTTTACCAGAATATTCCAAGATAAACACTCCTCTCAATATCTGTAACTCAAATCACTTCTTTTGCTACAGAAGCCAATATTCACCCTTTTGCCATAGAAAGCAATATTCACAGATTGCTAGAATTAGAATGTGGATATGTCTTCTGGGGCAGAGGATGCCATTCGGTCTACTACACCAGTCAAATTCGTAGAGCTTTAAATCGAGTGAGGATTTAATGTCAATACATACACACATACACAGTTGAGAAGGATATAAACTAGTGTAACTCTGTTCAAAGTAATGTGGCAACATGAATCAAGACCATTAAAAGTATTCATACTTTTGAGCTGGAGATGTAGCTCCATGGTATAGCACTTACCATGAGCAAGCCTAAGTGATCCCTGGTACTGCTAAAAAGAAATAAAAATAAAATTTTGTACTCTTGCCTAAGAATACTTCATCTAAAAATCTGTCTTAGGCAAATATATTCCAATATGGACAAATTGAAGTTTCAAATATATATAAATACTACATACATATATAGAGAGAGAGAGAGAAAGAGAGAAGACCAGAATATGTACACCAAAGTGCCTATAGTAATTATCTTTGGATGAGAACATTATGGAAAACTTTTTATACTTTTCTATGATATGTAACTATTTTATGATGAACCTGTGTTACTTTAACGTCATTAAATTTATTTTTAAATTTAAGCATATGAAATGTGAATTGGATTCGTGATCAAGGAATAAATGACTACTTATAGAAGACTTGCAAATTATTTTCCAAAATATTTAAAATCCTGTTTGGCTACATCTCTAAAACCAAAGCAAAACAGAATTAGAAAAAAAAATTGATTTTGGAAATCAAATTTCTGCGAATTGTCGTTAAACTGCTAAAGGTGCTGTAGTTCATCTATCTCTAGAGAAGATTCAAAATAAGAGAAATAAGAATGAGATAAGTGAAGTTAGTATGTCTTGCTAGGACCACTCCATTATTAAGTAAAGGGGACCTTAAAGAATTCATATTTTTCATTTTATTACCTAAAAGCAAGCAGTCTAAAGAAATTTTAAAGTCACTTCTAAAATAATAATTTAATAAAGAAGGAATCCAGTATCTCCGTTGTGCTTCTATGTTCTTAAATAGATCAATTCTATCTGATAATTTCTACAGGTTAATAAACTGGAGGAGAGATGTGAGTCTATGAATTTTCTTTAGAGAACAATTTAAGAAACAAAGGGGAGACTGTTCTCTTGATTCTAGAGCAAATCTAGCTACAAACAGTACAAAATTATTTTGTGATTCTACTTATAAAGGACTTACATAAACTCTGATTTAAGATACTGATATTGGTAAGAAAATAATTGTTAAGCAAAGAGTTACCTCTATGTAAAGGGTTAATTTAGCGAGGAATAGTGTGTTTAATTCTCATCATCAACAAGACAAATATCTTCTTCATTATAAAATGTTAGCATGTAAAGTTAGATATACCGTGAGGTACAAAATAACTTTAAAATATAGTTACAGGGGATTTATTTAGTGTGAGCTTATTTAGGAATTATTAACTTCATCCATTCAGTGCATTACTCAATAAAATCACTGAGAAGCAAACATCTTTCAAATTCTGTCTCGGGATGCCTTAGAAGAAATGATGGCTGCCCCATTCATGAGACACAAAGCATCTTAAGGATTAAGACAATTGCAGTCAAAGGACTCTCCTTTTCCATTATGTACAATGATCCTCAAAGCCTTTAACCTCAAGAGATTATGCAGCAAAAGTACATACAGTTTCCCTAGAGGAAATTCAGTTTGGGTGACTAACTCCATGAGAAGATGAAGCACAAAGAAAGGGACAAGAATAACCAAGGAAGATATGTCAGAGTTGTGTACTTGCTCTGCAAATTAAGATCCAGTTAGGTGTATTTATCCTCGAGACAGTGCTTACAGCTCTGAGAGGCATCTTTCAGAGGAAGCGATTATGCCGTAAGCATCTGTAAGCTAGATGACCAAATAATTTATCGTTTGGTAGAACTAATAAAGGTATTTGGGTTTTCTTTTCATAATCAGTGGGGGAGCTCCATTTTGAATGGCAAATGGGATCTAAACATAAATATGGCAAAAAATATAAACATTCCAAACCTACATATACACAAATATAAATGCATAAGCTCATAAATATATATAACGACTGTCTTTTGCATTCCTCGGTTGAAAAGTTATGACAAGTTAGAAATACTTACTTTTGGAGAAAAGTGAGAAGTCTCCAGCCTCAAAAAATTGATGTCGTCATGTTGATGCCTTTGTTAAAAAATTAAGAAATGCCGTAACAACAATGGGGGCATAAGTAGTCTAGAACTACATAAAGGAGAGTTAGACAACTATTAAAAATAATTATATTAACTTTTTTTGTCTTTGACATTTTTTAATTAGAAAAAAGCAAGTAGGCAGGTTTGGTGGTACATCCCTATAGTTAGCAAGACCCTGTCCCAAAAAGTTGTTTTTTGTTTTTTTTTTTTGGTTTTTTTTTTGATGCTGGGGATTGAACTCAGGGCCTTGTGTTTGCTAGGCAAGCGCTCTACCACTTGAGCTAAATCCCCAACACCTTTTTTTTTTTTAAAGCTGGTGGTGTAGCTCACTGGTAGGCCCTATCTGAGTTCAATTCCTAGTATTAAAATAATAATAATAACATAACGATAACATGACAATAGAACAGCATATATGATGTGTTCCTATGAAAGTAACATTATTTATATATGTGTCTGTGTTTGTTTATGTGTGTGTGTGTGTGTGTGTGTGTGTGTGTGTAAAGATTTTTCTGTTGTACAGTGGGCACCCAATAAATATTTTATTGAATGGGCAGAGTTAATTTCATGGTGACGAGACCTAAGGTGACTTTTAGTTCCTTCTTTCTTTTTCTGCATTGTTACACTTACATGTCCAAAAAACAAGCATTTTTACCAATAGGAAAACTATTTTCAATTTGTTAAAAGAAGAAAAAAGAACACGCAAAAAATTTTGTCATTACTTCCCAACATGTGCCTCAGCAATGCAAAAATTTTGAAAGACCACAAATGGCTCAACTTGGATTTTAGTTCAGTTCATGCTGGTGTTCTAAAACTTCCTTGTTCAAAAGCCCAAGTTTCAGAAATTAAAGAATGTGAATTAGAAAAATTCATTGAATGTAATGATGCATATATGAACTGTCATGAAGTTAGGAAAGAGAAAAATGGTTTCACATTCCTGTGTTTTGATTCAGGGTTTCTCATACGTTTCTACTTGGGCACTCCAACAGTTGCAGAGAATGAACCAGAGAAGGTATCTGGAAATGCTCTGCAATCTCAAAATTTCTTTAAAGTCTTATGTTTGGTCTAAATGATTATGATGACTTTGCGTTGTATTTCACACAATGCATCTGTATTTTCAAAGCAAAATGAAGTTTAAAATTACTTACTGTGGGATAAAACTGGTGTTTCAAGAAGAAGTTAATCATATTTCTCTTGCAATTTTGAGTGCCTGCTGGACTGAGGGGATGGGGAGCTCATTCTCCCAGAGAAGCAAGTCAGTCTGGAAAGTGCAGACTGAGAAGTGGCCAGCTGGTCCTGGGAAATGAGGCTCCAACTTTGTCCAAGGTCTCTCAGCACCTGACGGACATCGGAGCAGGGAAGGAAAGCAGGTGATGAGAACATCATAGAAAGCATTCTCTTTGTCCTAGTTAGGAAAATATGGGCTCGTAAGGTGAGTAAAACAGTGTCACTAAGTACTCTTTAAGTGCTGTAATTTGGGCACATCAGAAAGAAAATCAGAGACAAAGCTGAAACAACGTTTTATTTCAAAGGACTTCATGTGGTGATGATCTTATTGGTATTCTAGCAATGTTGTATCCACAGATTTTTTGTAAGGTTTAAAATGTGTATAGATGCTAGCAAATGAATGAAGCTCCAGATGTACACAAATCACCACAATATCAAATTTAACTTTAAGGTGTTTCTCCTTCTTCCAAGATAAGACAAAACAAAACAAAACAAAACAAACATATATATATTCCAGAAAATGTTATCCTTTAATATATCCTTTCTCTCTCAAGACAGCTGTTCTCACAATCCTCGATGTTAAAACCAAAAAGTTTTAAAACAAAAGAAAGAAAACTAATAAAATATTTAGTTAACTCATGATCCTCCCATAACTTTGGTCACTCTTCTTGATTCAAAAGGGAAAAAATAATTACCCAGTATATCTCAAGAAGAAGGAGAAGTGGAGTAATAAAGATACGAACTGATGAACATTAAATGAAAACTACTTGGAAACTTGGCAGGACAAAATTAAAATTTAAAAATTAATCTTTTTAATTTGAGGTAACTGAGCCATCAAGAAAATAACAGCCATATTGTTGTAAATCTGTGGTGCTCAAAAACTCTAATATTTGCTTTTATTAAAAAAATGTAGCTGGCGCTCAGAGTGTAAGGAATGTTTTTAGTGCTAAGTGAAACTTTTAAAAGCTTCTTTTTTCTTTTGCAACATTCATTTCTAGGGTTCAGTAAAACATGTTGACTCACAAAAAAAACCCCTATTTTATTTTCTTTTTCCCAAAAAATCACAGTGCAATAAAAATTAAAATGTAAGAAAAAAATTAACCTAGTTCTAGCCAAAGGGGCACTTTTGAAAGAATTACACGTGATTTTTTTAAATATTCAAAAGCAACTCAACGTAGTAAATAAATTACTGTATCTGAATATCCGATTTCTGCACTAAATTTAAATTGTTGGAGCCTGAAGAGTAAGTGCCACTGCTCGATTCAAAGAGATATTTATCACATTCTCTAAATTGATGAGAAGAGTACACAGACACAATAGGGATTACAAGTCTCTTTGATGAAATCTCCCTGATTTGAACCTGTTTTTTCCTCTTTCACAGAACAAGAGATAATCACCCTGAAATAAATATTTCCCCTTTTGAACCATGATTCAAACAAAAGATAATGGGACAAAATAAGGCACTACATACAGAACTAAAGTGGGAAATGATGAATAAATACAAACAGGTAAAACGCCAAGATTATAGCTCTCTATTTTCAAAAGAAAAAAGGTAATGAGCAGACAAACTGCTTATAATTTACAAGCTGAAGTCTTCCTTTGACAACCCACAGATCAATTAAATCCTCTTCAAATTAGTTTTGATGTGTTAATGTGTAAGTCCCTCCACCTCCCTAAATTTCCATGGATTATTACTGGGTTTCTAAGCTGGCTTTGCACTGAATTGTTTCCAGTGTTTTGTTGCACGTTAATACAAGATCATTTAGAAGTATGTAGTACATACAGAGAAAAGTAACATTGAAGCAGATTATTCATTACCATGCTTTATTTTCTCTTACTATGTTCTGCATCTAGCTAATAAAAGATAGATTTATTGAATCATATTAGTTTTTCTTTTCCCTAGCTGTATTTATAAACTTTAGAAAATTTAGGTTACCAAAATACAGCAAGTGGCCTTATTCCAATTCCTGCGACCTATTCAAAAACACCTAAAATCTAATGTTAATCTGTCACAAATACTTAAATCCAACACGGAGTGACTAACAGGTAAAGAAAGAATATTTTAAATTTATGATGGGGTAATTCTTTTCACATATGATGGAATCCAAAACAATACCTCAGTTTTATCTGACAGGGAATTACTGTCACGTTTGCCTCCCCAAAGCTTCCTGTTGGGGGTGAGTGGTCTATTCTTCAGCATGACAAAGTCTGATTTCTGAATGGCTGGTAGTGTCAAAGGGCCATTAGTATGCTAAGCCTTTTAGTGGCATGGGATAGCTCCATCCTGCTTTCCTCAATTGTTGCAGTTGGGCCACGTGATTGATGATTTCAAGGCAAACTTTGGAATCTTGATGTCTTCCAGAAATTATTATTCATTCTGTAATATAATCTAGTGGCTCCTCTTGCTCAATTTTTTTTTTTTTTAATGTCTAAAACAAGTTACTCCAGAGCCATGAGGAAAGAGAAGATTCAGCAAACAAAGTTGCTAGCTTCTCTCATAATTAGGTTTTAAGAGTTTAAAAGATTAATTTGTTGGAAGAATCTGTTGACAACTTTTATCATGTTCTTCATTTTTAAAAATTCTTGAAAAAACTGGTGACGATTTGACTTTGAAAGCAATTTTCAAAATTGAATTAATCATCAAAGTATTGTGCTTTTTGTATAGTCAGCTTTTTAATACCCAGCACTGTTTCTTTATCATTTCTTGAAAATATTCTCTTCATACTTGTTAACTGCCTGCACCTATAATACAATGGAATAACACAAAACAGTCATTTAAAAATTAAAAGAAGAGGACCAAATGATTTCTGATTCTAGAATGACTGATTATTTATTATGCTTTATATTTAATCTGCACTTAATCTGCAAATCAATAAATGTGTTGAAAAAGCACACTTAGCTTCAAAGATTTGAAAGGTGATACACTTTGTGTGCAGAATATTCTAAGGCAGGCTAGATGGGAAAACTGACCAGTTCCTTGGCCTTCAGGAATAAGATCTATATGGGGAATGTTTTTTGGTTAGAAGGGTATTCCAAGAATAACAACCACACCCATATTGAAATGCAGAGAGCAAATACCTCCCAGAGTCCAATGTAGAATGTTACTTGAATTACTGACATTTGCGTTTTCCAAAATTGGTAAATAGCTAAGAAGTGAGCAAATCTTATCACTCCTTTCATCTAGGATAGCATAAACTGACTGGCTTTTCAGAAAATTTGTTTTTAGCCCTTCTGTGTTCCTTTTTTTCTTTTTTTTAACTTGGGCATACAGCTAGACCACACATCCCTGACTCCCTTGAGTTTAGGTATAATTCTGTGCCTGAGTTTCAGCTAATGGGACGTATTTAGCTAATAGGGTATGCTTCACTGCCAGATGACCTGGCCTATAAAGAGTCTCTCATAGGGCTTGGGGATTTAGCTCAGTGGTAGAGTGTTTGTCTAACAAATGAAAGGCCCTGAGTTCGATCTCCAGCAGCCCCCACCCCAATCAAAACATCTCTCACAGGTGATTTGTTATGCTTTTTATCCATCGTCTCAGGGCAGGGAGATTGATAACATGATGAAGAAGGCTGGGCCTGCTAGCTAGAGTAAATCTCTATTTCAGAAATATTTTATAGGTTGGGGCTGGGGATTTAGCTCAGTGGTTAGAGTGTTTGCCTTGCAAGCACAAGGCCCTGAGTTCGATCCCCAGCACCAAAAAAAAAAAAAAAAAAAAAAAAAAATTTATAGGAAAATCACAATCAGGAATCCCTACTTTGGAGGTTATGTAAGAAATAAATAGTTTTGAACCATTACATATTTCATATTGGAAGTGAAGTACTGCTGAAAATAAATTTGGTGACAATAGCTTAGCAGTCAGGCATGAGAAAATGAGGAAACTGATATCAGGAGCTGGAAAGGTAATGAATCATGATATCCAGAAGTAAAACACATGATAAAACTGTCTCTAAGGAGAACTTCAAGGAAGATCACAGAACAAGTGAACCTGTAACACTAGTGGAAATGGCTGGAAAAACCAAGAGTGCTTTTTAGCAAGCTATAAGGGAAGACTAATATGTTCAGATTCAGGCATTCAGACACATTGGCCCTGGATTTTGGACAGGGAGCCATTGATACCCAAGCTCCACAGCAGCAGTAATGGTAGGAGTTGGTGCAGTTTTCACAGACACCAGTGGCCATGGTCCCAGGAGTGAGGTCTGGCCAAGCGTGTGTCCTACATTTAGTGCAGTATTAAAATCCTCATTGGACCATTTTGTTGTTCTTGTTGTTTTGTTATGTTATGTTTTGTTTTGTGGTCCTAGGGATTTAACCCAGGCCCCGTGTATGTGAGGCAAACATTTCACCATTAGGTCATACCCCTATTCCTGGACTACTTTTCATGGCATGATTTGGCTTTAGTTCTGCTTTCTGTTTAGATATCCCTAATTACTGCCTTACTTTAATTTAGCTGAGTTCTTCAGACCTCCTCTGATTCTATTTCCTACTCAATGTATTTTTAGTAACTTCCTTTTCTATAGTCACAGTAAGTTTCTTTCACTTACAACTAGGGATCTTGATAGATAAGAAAATATAACAGGTTAAAAGGAAATGGTAGCAAGTGAAAAGTGTGAGGGTTGGGAGCTTGCGGTTTGGGTTGGGGTGGTATGCTGGACTTTAACCAGCTTACTGTTAGACTCCTTCCCTGCTCTTGACTTCTGGCTTCTACGTAGGCTTAGCAAATGAGAGGTACTGGCAGACTGAAGGCCAAATTAGTAATATTTATTCCCTTAATCTGTCCACCACTCCACGCTATCCCACAAGTTGGGGACAAATTTATTGTTGCCATTGTCTGCATTTTTTCATAATTTTAGTTCTCATTGGACATCCTCTTCCTCTCTGATCCCAGCTCCAGGTGAACAACTCTTGCTGCAGTTTCTGATTCCATTGGATACCCCTTATTCCCTGTGGTGTTTTAGCCCTGGGGATGTCAGCACATCCTGATGATTCTAATATATGAGTTGACTCATGCTCTTCCTCATTTGTCTTCCAGCAATTCAGTTCTTCTGAATCAACTGTCCTGTCTTAGTCACGTTCTCCCTGCTGAGACACAATACCCAAAGAAGACATTTATTTTGGCTCCTATTTTCAGCCCATTGTTGGCTGGCCTGAGAGCAGAAACAGCGTGGTGGAAAGGCCTGGACAGAGCAAAGCTGGTCACGTTATGGCAGTCAGGGAGCCAAAAGTGAAGGGAGTTGCTGCAGGTCATGCCCCCAGTGACCCACCTCTTCCTACCACCTTCTCATAGCAAGTCAGCTCTAGTACCCCGTGATCCTATCACTCTCCAAAAGCCACATCTGGGAGTGCATGAAGCTTTGAGGGGACATTCTCCATTCAAACCATAACATGCCCTCTGTTTGAAATTTCTAAAGTAGTTTGTTTTCCCTATAGGACATAGAGTGATATATATGTCAAGGAAAGACTCACTAAAAAGGTGACATTTGGTCAAAGACTTAAGAGTGAAAGGACTCAACCAGGTTGATACGTGGAGGAAGTATGTTTCAGGCAGAGGGAATAATCAGTGCAGGAGCCCTAACATGAGAAGCTGCCTGGCATACTTAAAAAAGCACCAGAGCGAGGAAGGAAAGAGTACTATCAGAAGAGGTAAGCACCATAGTGGAACAGATACCAACTGCAGTGCGGGGACCTGTTGAAGGGTTTTGAGCAAGGGAGTGATGTGAATTGCCTTATATTTTGAGAAAAGCCGTTGTGGCAACTGTATTGAAAACATGCTGTAGCAGGGAAGGATGGAAGAAGGGAGAGATGTTGAAAGATTTGCAGCAATCTGGCAAGAGGTGATGATAGCTTGGATCCATGTGTTAGCAACAGAGTTGGTGAGAAATGGTCATATTGTGGTTGTTCTTTGAGGGTAGAGCCAAAGAATTTATTGGGGTAAGAAAGAAGGAATTAAAGAGGATTTTAATGGTCTTGCAAATATCACTGTGCTCTTCTAATACTGGCACATGGGTTTTTTCCTTATGTTCTTCTGGACATCTTTGAATATTAATGGTTGAAAGTCATTAAAGCAGCTTCTGGGAACTGTTTTCTTGGTCTTTGGCTATTGTCAACTCTCATGCACAGAGATTTTTTGGCCACTCTGTAGCATGGCATAATTTTTCAGAAACATTCTAGCATTCAGAGTGAGTACGCCAAAGAGAGAGAGAGAAAAGTCAAGGAAAACTTTAGCGTTTTTAGCTTAAAAACTGGAAGGATAAAGTCGCCGTCAGTTAAATTAAGGCGGGGTGTGAGCTGAACAGATTTTAGGGAAATTAAGAGTTCAGTTTTGGACATTTTAGGTTTGTAACATTGGCTAAATATCCAGATGAGGAAATAAACAGGTGAAAATACAATTCTGCAAAGAGCGAAAAAGGATTTGATTGTAGGTAAGCATTGGGAGCTCTTCTTATATAGGTAAAATTTATAAGAGTCACGAGACTGGGTGATGTCGTTGAGGGAGAAGAAAATAAGACCGAGGATTAAGTCCTGGATACTCCCAACATTAATGGGTTGAGGGGAGAAGAGGCAACAGGTACTGAGTCTAAAAAGGAACACCCAAATAAAGCAATAGGAAAACCTGCACAATAAGAGGGTCTAGGACGCAAGTAAAGCAAGTGGACTGATGAAAACTGAGCAGTCAGTTATACTAAGTGATAGGTCAAATGATACAGAATCTGAGAACTGATTCTCAGTTTTAGCTACATAGAAAACATTGGTGACTTTGGAGGAGAGGTTTCAGTGGAGTGATGGGAGAGAAAGCATGACTGGAGCAAGTTGAATAAGAAATAGGTGAAAAAGCGCGGGAGGCAGTGCTCATATACTCCTCATTAGAGAGTGTTGCTGCAAAAAGATGGAGTAATAACTGGTAGGATAAACTGAGTCAAAGCAAGTTTTTGTTTTTCTTTTTAAATGGGAGAATAACAGCATGCTGAGAGCCAGAGAGAATATTCCAGAGAAGACTAAACTGTTTATGGGTAAAAGAGAAGGGGCCATATTTTAGGTGGGTGGCTCAGGATGGGATTGGATCTTGCGCGTAAATGGAAGGATCAGCTTTAGATGGGGACATGAACAGTTCATCTACGCTAAAAGGAGTGAAGCCAGTGTATGTGAGTGCAGTTGCTGGTAAATGATAAGGTAGTAGGTGTCTGAAAAAGTGTTTGGATTGCTTCTATTTTTCCAGTGAAGGCATCAGAACCAAGTGAGGCTAGGAGAAGCAGTAATAGAGGTTTGAGGATATGAAAGAAGTGTGAGAGATTCAGCTACATAAGTGAGAAAATGAATGGAACAAGAATATAGGGAAGTTTTAATGTTATTACCACATAACATTAGGGCCAACTTGAGGTTTGTGGTCAAGTGAGACAAATCAATTATGGTTCAGTGCTTTTCTACTGTCATGTTCAGAGAAGTGGGTGTGGGTCTAGAATAGAGAATTGCATTTAATACAGGTGGTGGTTTTGCTGAGTACAAAAAAAAAAAAAAATGAGAGGGCCAAGGGAGCTGTGAGTATAAGCAAGAAAATGATTATAAGAGCCGACCGTGAAATGTACTCTGGAGAAGAGAAGAGTCTCCTCATTGATGGAGTGGAAAACAGGGAAGTGTGGACAGAGCAGTGGATTGGCAGTTCTTACAGAATCAAAGGATAGTTGGAGTACTCAGGCTCTTTCTACTTCATTATTCTTTCATCATAGAGCCTAGATCTTGTCCTCATAATCTGAGTTTTCACATTTACATCTAGATATCAGGATGGAAGAAATAAAAGAGATGAAAAGAAGATGTGACTGCTATCTATGTTTAAAGACAGTTGTTCGGAAGTTGCCACTTGATAATTCCCCTTGTTTTTCACTGGCCACACCCTAATTCTATGGCTATTTCTGTTAATTAAGAGGCTGGAAAATAAAGTCTTTATTCCAGACATCAGTAAAAACAAACAAACAAACAAACAAAAAACAGGTTATGGGTTTTTTTTGGTGTTTTTTTGTTTTTTTGGTTTTTTTTTTTTGGTGCTGGGGATTGAACTTGGGTCCTTGTGCTTGCAAGGCAAGCACTTTAACCACTGAGCTAAATCCCCAGCCAACAGGTTATGTTATTAACAACAAAAGGGAGAAAATATATACGGGTAGGTGATTACTATATTTCTTTGCTTTTGATATGTGAATTTTAACTCTCTGAAATCTAGATATATGATTGGTACTGTATCATGATTCAATTGCTGTGTTGTTTTCCTTTCTAATGGTACAGAAGTAAATGGTGCATTTTATAGTTGGTGACATCTTCTATTGGAAGAAAGATGGTAGCATTTTGCCAAGATAGACAATACCGGAGGGGAGGAACAGATTTTCTTGGGGTAAGAAAAGGGTAATGAATATTTTATATCTTAAATTTGAGGGTTACATGAGGAAGGAAGGGATGAAAGAAGAATTAAGATGTGTTATGTACGTGTGTTAATCCCCAAGATGAATGTAATCATTACGTACTACAAACATGTACTAATAAAAATTTTAAAAATTTTAAAAAGGAAATACATCAAAATAGCAGCCAAAAAAGAGAATTATACATATGTATTGAAAATTAAGGACTGAAATACATGAGTGTGAAGGGATATGTGATCAAATTTATACAGGAAAATTACATTAAGTTCTTAGGAATGTTGATTGTTATACTCTTTGTTTTTCAAAAATGATTTCAAGTGGCAGTTCTTCATTATAGGTAGAAATTATTTCATGGGTTGCCAAAGTCTCACCAACCCTGCCAGGTGTCATGATAATTGTATAAGACGATTAGATATGATTTTTAAAAATTAGTTTTTAGCCAATATGTGACAGTATAATTTTGTCATGTCTATAGTGATTGTATGTGAAACTTCTGATAGAAATGTCTGGTTTTAATTTATTTTTTTCTGGATACTTTATTAAAGAGCCATGTGCAAGGGGAAAAATTAAAAACAGACAACTTCAGATCCACTGTAAATTTCATATGCCATCAGAAAGACTAAGCCAAATATTTCCTTTGGCCACCATGCATGAATTGTAAGCAAAAAGTAAAGCTGATTCATATTTTAATACTCTTATTTGAAACAATAAAATGGTATTTGGACTTAAACATTCTATTAAGCTCATTGGTATAATCTATAATTTGGGTGAAATTGTAAAATGATAAACGCACATAGCCAATTACTTCTGTTCTACTCTCAAGTTACTACTCAGTATTTGAAACGTGAGAAATAGGAAATTAAAGAGGTTATTAATTTTTTAATGCAAGCCTAGTAAAAAGTAGATTTATTCTTTCAGGTTTCTTGCCGGCAACATGGATCCCTTATCCACAGTATCCCATTAAGGTCTGCAGGAAATGGCAATATGATTCAAGATGAAATTTTAGAAAGCAGTAAGATCATAGATCTAAGAGAACAATAATATTAAACATAATTTGTACAAGCTTTTTCTAAGCAAAAAATAACAAAGAGAGGGCACCTTTTTCTTATTCTTGATATTTAAAACTTTTAGTTAGCTTCATTCATTTATTTCTTCTACACATCTTTTGGGGCCTATTAAGAACTAGGGCAGGTACCGGGAAAATTATCAGCAAAAACAGATTTGATTCTTGTCCCCAGATAATTTGCTTTACCTTTCCAAGAAAGAAACAACTAAAACTGAGGCAAAGGAGGCTCTAGGAAGGAAAAAAAATAGGGTGCTTTGGCAGTATATAAAAGAATTGGCTTGGCCATGCAAGTCAGAAAAGTTGTTTTGTTTTTGTTTTTGTTTTTGTTTTTGGTAGAAGAGCTTCAGAAAAATATTTTTGGTTGCAGAATTTCTAGCAAATGGAGATTTAAACAATTAAGATGTTTATTATCTTACATAACGGGACATCTGGAGGTATTTTGATCAGGGTTGGTTTAGAAGTTGGGTCACGGTTGGTTTAGTGATGGCATTAAAGCCCCAGCATCTTTTCTTCTCTCATCTCCTGAATTCTCTTCTGTTGTCTATATTCTTCTGTCCCCTCCTGCTTATAAGATGTGACAACTCTAGATGTTATGTCCTCATATAACTGCATTTAAAGGCAGAGAATGAGACATTTCTCCTAGAGTTTCTCTTTTTTTTAGAAGCCTGATTTTGTTTGTTTGTTTGTTTGTTTTTAGAAGAGATCCCAGATCCTACTGGCCTTGGACGTGTCGTGTGCTAGCTGTAAAAGCTCATGGAAAAGCACTTTCACAGCAGTTTTCATCTCTATATTAGCAGTCAGGCTCTGTCAATGAGGGAAGATGGAAACATGGGAAGAGTCTTCAAGATACAGTTCCTATCACATGCAGTGACTCTGAGGAAAGTAACTCACTGAAGAGCAAGGAGGATGACTACAGAAGAGGCAAAGAAGAACACTCCAATAAGCAATGGCCTTAAAAGGCTGGGCTAAAGGACGGAAAGACAGTGGGCAAAATATGATGTGGCCTGGAGAGCAGAACATGTGAATTCTGTCAGATCATGTATTTTGCCCGTATCCTGCGGGTGACGGGAAGGCATTGGAAGTATTGATGGAAGTGGTGTCATATAAATTGGAGGCCAGAATGAAAATGGTAACCCAGCAGGGACCATAGAAGATGTCTAGGCAGAAGTGAGAATAAGATTATAAACTTTACTAATTATTGTAAGTAAGAAGTTCTTCTTTTGATCAATATTTATTGAAGAATTAGAAAACTGTTTCTAAAAACATTACTGTGAAGGTTCAAGTCTATAGCTGAAGGAGGACTGACCTTATTTATCAAAGGATTTTCACCTTATTTTATAACTTACATTTATCCTAGAAATTTCATACAGTTCTGAAGCTTATAAAATGCTAAGTAGAAAAAATAAAGCAGGAGAGATTATGGAGATTGCTGAGGTGTCGTTGAAACTGAAGACGGGGTGGTTAAGAAGAAACTCACATGTAACCAAAGACCTGTAGGAAGAAGGAAGGAGGAAAGAAGGAAGGAGGGAAGAAGGAGAGAGAGAGAGTAGATTCATGGGGAAAGAGTATTTCAGGTACAGGAAACAGCATCCTAGGCATAAGGAACACCAAGTGCAAAGGCCGTCAGACAGAGATATGTCTGCTGTATTCTAGAGGCTTGTGGTTCTAGAATGCAGTGAGTGAAGGGGAAAAAGCAAAAATGAGGTCAGAGAGCCTGTAGGGTGCCTCTTCAAATTTTATGTAATGCAGGGGATTCACCCCGTGGCCTGGCCCATGCTACAGAAGCGCTCTACCAGTAAGTTACAGCTAGGACTCTGTAAGGGCTTTAAATATCATAATAAAGTCTTTGGCTTTTAGTTTGATAAGACAGGAAGCCCCTGGAGTGTTTTGAACACAGGAATGACATGATTTGACTTCTCTTTAAATAGTTCTGATTGCTATGTGGAAGCAGTTGAGAGGCCATTGCCAGAATCCATGTAAGAGGTGATGGTTGCTTGGCTCAGAGTAGTAATAGTAAAGGTAGGGAAAATAGCCAAATTCTGGATATATTTTAAAAATTGAGGTAGAGGAGGATAAAATAAAATGAGGAGTTAAGAACTACTCCAAGGATATTATAAATACTTCAGTCAGGCATGTATTAATAATATAAAAGTATTTTAGAGAGTGCTTGCTTCGGCAGCACATATACTAAAAATTATTGTAGAGAAACATCTGTGAAACTCTTTCAAAATAATAATTCTCCAGAAAATCATTTTGGAAACAAGGCTGGTGCAGTAAGTGAATGAAAAGTTGTATCAGTATTCAGGTGGTTGAGGCTGGAGATCAGTCTGAGCAATGTAGCAAGAAGCTACGTCTTACAAAAAAAAAAGGGGGGGGGAGCTGGGTGCAGCTCAGTGGCAGGGTCCATACTTGAGGTTCGGGGCTCAATCCCTAGTACTGGAAAGAAAAAAAAAAAAAAGCCAAGCCATATAAAACTACTCAGGAACCAGGTAAGGCTAGGTAGTACTCTATAAGGTCAAACTAGTGTCTTCAGATGCTGTTGTGTTTAGCAATGATGAATAGTTCAGGTGGAAGATTCTGGTCCTCATGCATAAAATGCAAGCAAGAAGTAAAGCCAATTCCTCCCTTCACCCTTTTTTACAGTTCTGGGGATTAAACTCAGAGTAGCTCTACCACTGAGCTACATCCCTAGACCTTTTTATATTTTATTTCGAGACAGAGTTTTGTTAAATTCCCCAGGCTAGGCTTGAATTTGCGATTCTCTTTTCTTTGCCTTCCAAATCACTGGGAATACAGGCATGTGACACCATGCCCCACTGCCAATTCACATTTTAATACTTTTGCTAAAATAAAAAAATAATATTGGGACCTAGATATTCTAAGAATTAGGTGAAATTACAAGAATACATAAACATGTGTACACACAGGTTATTTCCATTTCATTTGTGGGCTTATATTCTGTATTTAAGGTCAGGAAGAACCTCAGGTAGAAAGAATCCAGCAGAAGGTAAAAAGAACCAGTGACTCTATTGGAACATGTTGTCCTCATTCAACAGAATAGATCTGGTAATGTGGAAGGCAAAAGGACCAGAAAGAAGGGGCTTCTCTGGGGATTCCAAATCTTTTAGAAGGAGGCAAACAGAACAGCAATAGGTAGAGAGGTTGGATTTGGGTCAATGGGGCTAGTAACAGAATAAATTGCTCTGCTGAGACATGTTATAAATGACTCTTTGATATAGAACATCTTTATTAAAATTTAACCCAAACACTAAAACCACCATTGGGCTAGAAATTTCCTCTGAAATAGAGAACCCAGCAATAACCAAACACAATTACAGCTAAGAGCCTTTTTAACAAAGATGCAAAAGCAATTCCATGGAAGAAAGACAGTCTTTTCAAATGGCGCTGAAGAAACTGGATAGCCAGGAAGCAAAAAACACTGGACTTTGTCCTAACCGTCACATCTTATTAACTAAAAACTTAACTCACAAAAATTAACTCAAAATGACTCATAGACTTGAATGGAAAAGGTAAAACTTAAAAGAAATTAGAATAAAACAGGAGAAAATCTTAGGGAGTAGGGTTGGTGAACAGACAAGACATGAAAAGCACAAACTAAATGTAAAAAATAGAAAAACTAGGCTTCTTCAAAATTAAAAACATTTGTTCCGTGAAAGACCTTGTTAAATGTACCAGAAGACAAGCTACAAATGGGAGAAAATATTTGTGAGTCAGATATCTGATAAAAGACTCACGTTTGGAAAACAAAGAATTCTCAAGATGTAAAATGAAAAAAATGAAATTAGAAAATGAGTAAGAGGGCTGGGGATTTAGCTTAGTGATTAGAGAGCTTGCTTTGCAAGATGAAGGCCCTGAGTTTGATCCCCAGCACCAAAAAAAAAAAAAAAAAAAAAAAAAAAGAAAATGAGTAAGACAGGAGATTGTGGAAATGGAAAATAAGAATATGAAAAGGTACTCAACACCATTAGCTGTTAAAGGAATAGAACAAAGATCATGAGGAGATATCACTGTACACTTATTATTTTAGCTCAGCAAAAATAAAAATAATAACAATGTTGGTGAGTATATGGAGAAACTGGATCTTTCATACATAACTAGCAAGAATGTGAAATTGTACTTTATTCAGGAAAATAGTCCAGCATGTTTTTTGTTTATTTTTGTTTTGTAATTTTTGTTTTGTTTTCAAACCAGAACCTTGCACATGCTGGGCTTTAATGCTGAGCTACACCCCAAGCCACTTCGGCAGTTTCTAAGAAAACAGAATATACATGTACCACGTGGCCTAGCAATTGCACTTTGGGGCATATATTTCAACATAAATGAAAGCTTACATTCATATAAAAGCCTCTACATGACTTCTTATAGTGGTAGTAGTTATTTGCAATTATTTTCTGCACTTGGTCAGTGATTGAACAAATTGTGGTTCATTCATACCATGCAATACTACTCAATACTAAAGAAGAGAATGAACTACTGATACATACAAAAATATGGCATTATGCCAAGTGAAATAAGACAACCTCAAAAGACCACAAACTGCCCAAGAGTATTTAGATAACCCTTTCGAAATGCCAAAATTATAAAAATGGAAACAGTAGCAGGCGCCAAGGGGTTAGGAGTGTGGGTATTATTATAAAGCAGTATCACCAGGGAGAGATTTGCTGTGAATAGTTCTGCATTTTCATGGTGCTGGGAAAAACTGATGTACATGGTAGAAAGACATTGCATTAAACACTTCGTATCCGTGTCAGGTCACCAGCTTTGATACGGTACTAGTGATATAACAAGTCATCAGTGGAAGGGGGTGCTGGGTGACGTGTACACAAGACCTCTCTGTATTATCTTCGCAACTTCCTATGAACCTATCATTATTTTGAATGAAAATGTTTGAAAGAAAAATCTTAGTGAGGCATTATTCCCTCACTTTCCTTCATTCTGTATATTTCCTCTTTCTTCAGAAACGAATTTTTCTTTCTTTTCTCCTTTCCCTTATGTGTTGAGAATTATTCTGATTGGTCATAATGCGGAACGAAGTATAATTCCCCATCCTCTTATTAATCCTATTCTTTCAATGAAGGTTATGCTTTTGTGCACTTGATTTTAAAAGTAGAAACGGTCTAACTCCTTCAAATAAATTTATTTTAAAAACTACCCCTACAAACTAATGTGGTTTTTATTTTTTATAATCCACAGTCTTGGAATACACATACACACACACGCGCGCGCGCGTACACACACACACATATATATATTTATATATGTTTTTTCTTTTTTGGTACTCTTAGTGATGGAACCTAGCAGCGCTCTATCATTGAGATACAGTCCCAGAGATCTTCTTAACTTTTTTGAGACAGTCTCAGTAAGTTGCCCAAACAGCCTGGAAATTTTGATCTCTCTGCCTCAGCCTCCCTAGTAGCTGGGGTTACAGGTGAGCACCACCACTTGAAATTTTGATTTAGATGCACTCATTATTTATATAATATTTGGGGGACTGGGGTTGTAGTCCAGTAGTAAAGCATATGTGGCATGAACAAGACCCCCGGTTCAACCTCTGGCCCCAAAGCAATACTCGTGGTGGTATGGATTATAATCACATATTCAGGATTTACTGAGGAAATAGAAGTATCAAGTATTGTTTCATACACAATGTACACATGATTCAAAACATCACAATATACTACATAAACATGTACAATTATATACATTAAAATTTAAAGGTATTACGTTAATAGTCCATACGCCCGAAAAAAAAAATCCTTTGCCAGGCCAGATTTTTCATGTGAAAAATGTGATTGTTACAGCTACAAAACATCAAATTGAATACAGCCCTGTCCAGAGGGCTTGCAAACAGAACCTGGCAACACTTCGGGAAAGTACTTCCTTGGTTTCTAAAGGACTCAAACAGCCCTCTGGTTCTTCCAGTGGGTTCAGCCCCAGATAGGGCTGAGTTCTTCGAAAAACTGTGAGTGGCAGGTGTTCACGTTTTCAAGTACTTTCTTTTGGTCTTTTCATAGTCATTGTAAATAATCAATCCTACCAACCAACAAGGATTATTCTTTATTGGGGTAATATTTACACTTAACGCACTTCTGCATTTCTTTCTTAACTCTTGTAAATCCAAGTTTTACAATGAAAACAAACACGCCCCCGGGACTCCGTTACGTTGCGTTTGTACCGGCCTGGGAACGAAGGAAGTTAGTCCCTTGTGGGGATCCGTCCTACCATCCGGCTGTTTGGCTGCAGCAACATGGCGGCCGTCTCAATGTCAGTGGCGCTGAAGCAAGCGTTGTTGGGGAGAAGGGCAGGGGCTACAGCTGCCATTTCCATTTCCAGGGTTCCGACCAGGTAACACAACTGTCAGGATTCTTCTCCAGGCTCCTCAGATCCTTCCAGTTTTGCGGGGCCCCTGCCGGGGGAGTCCCGGAGGAGGGCGCGGGGAAAGCGGCCCGTGTCGACCTTTCCGTGGGGAGGGCGGGCGGCCTGGGGACAGGCTGCGTTCCGGGCGCTGGCCAGGCGAGTGGGGCGCGAAGGTGAGGTGCGGGGACCCCACATTTCTGGGAAACTTTTGGTCTGTGGCTGAGAGGGATGGTCTTTGGGGGAGGGCTTGTCTGCAGAGCTGTGAGACGGACCTTAGCACCCCGCAAAGGGGAAGAGTCGGTAATTTCTCGCCCGACTTGACACCTTCCAGCTGTCACCTGTTTGCTCACCACGTCAGTCCTTGCTGGAAGGTCGTGGTTCTCCTCCGTGGCTTAAGTGGTGTTCATTGGGTTTCTGACCAGAAAGATTGTTTTATTCCTCAGTCTGCATGGGAAGGAAACTTTTTAGGAATCCAGTGTTAGTAAAATATTATTTCTACTAATATTGGAATGTAATTTTTCCTTTTTTTTTTTTTCCGGTGTGGGGGTGGAACCTGGGGCCTCCTGTGCCTAAGCTGAGGTCAACCTCTGACTACAACCCCAACCCAGGAGGGTAATTTTTTAAAAGGCCGGTGCTGTTATTGGGAGGTTTCCCATCCATCCCGGTTTTACTAAAGCGTCGCAGTGATTCAGAGATTGTTACTGTATTGCCCTGAAGCACTTTTGTGATGGCGATTTTTTTAATGCATTGTCTAGTCCCTCATTTCCATATTTCTCCGGATTTTCCTGAATTTACTGTAGTACTAATACTATACACACATATTGGCGTTTTTATTTGCAAAGTGGTGTGCTTTATCACTTTTTTCCAGAGCCCATTGAAGTATAAACCAGAGGCTTTTATTTAGGGTCTACTGCATGCTTTGGAGACCACTAAATGATTAGTATAATGATGGGAAGATGGGATGAAGTGTAGGAGGGAGAGGTAAGAAGGATGGCAAGAATGTGGGTCGTTAAAAATTTAAAGGATTTATTCGAATGCTTATTAATTTAGTGTTACAATAAATAGATATAAAAGGAATACTGAATCAAAATGAGTTAAGTAGAAAGATGTTTTGGAGGTGAATTTTATTAAGGTTTTAAATAGGTGTTATTTGAGAAAGGTGTTATTTGAGAAACCAGGTGTTATCTGCTTTAGGAAATCTTTGAAAGCAATAGAAGAACAGTACTTACATGTACGTACTACACATGTAGTATGGAGTCAGTGAAAGATAGAGTCTCAGATTGAGGGAAAGGTAAAGGATGTTTTTAAGTATTTTCACATACAGGGAATTTACAGAATAGAGAGTAGTTTTCAGGTAAACTACTCCACTGGTTAAGGCTTAGTATAATTTAGTAAAGCAGTGATCTATTTCTTTTCTTTTACACCTTGTAGGGCAGTGGGGGTGGTGAACCTATGGCATGCCTATGTTTCTTTTTCTTTTAAGACAGAAGACTTTAATGTATGAGTAGTTTTTTCCTGAACTAAAACGTCAGTATTCAGGTTTAATTGCAGTGTTGGCACTTTACGATAAATAAGTGGGATTTGGGTTGCAATTTGGGAATTGATCTCTAAAGGTTCACCATCGCTGTTATAGGGGATGTGTTTTGCAATCACAAGTAATAATGTATTCAGGATAGCTCTACAACTGAAAATAAGTTTGAGAGGACTGTTACTGATCTGTGGTTAATTAAAACATGTCTGCATATCTAAGTTTAAGGCATAACCATTTTGTCAGCAATTATAGTAGTTGAAATTAAGACAATATTAGATTTTGGAAGCCCTGATGATAATTACTAGTATATATCCAAGCTTAAGAGTTTCTGCTTGAAAAGTGTTAGATTTGAAACTAAAATTTTGTCATGTGAGATGACCTTTGTTTCACATACAAAAAGTTAAAAGCCAAGGAAAATAGTTTTTAAATATAAGATAACACACTTATTTGGTTTTTATAGACCTTTTTTTAAACTCAGAGCTTATGATATTCATCTTACTTTGAGGAAAATTTATGGTTCCACTCCATTACACATTACTTGGAGGCACTCTTTCCATTGCGATCTGAGAATAATACAGATTTGAAAAGGTCAAGTGGAAAGAGAACCAAATAATGGAGAAATCTACATCTAAAGTTCATTTTATTGTCATGCTTAAACATTTGCAAGTAACATTTCAGGTGTCTTGAGTAAAAATATAGGGGAATGGAATCAGTAAGGCACATTGGGAAGGAGAATAGGGAATGTAAGAACTATCAACGCAAGAAAGCAGCTGATACATTAAAGTTTGATTCAATTATAGTGTATTAGTAGAAAACAAAAAAGCAAAACAATTAAAAAGCCCAACAGCATATATACACAAGAGAGAAAAGTTATTAAAATATGGTGTGAGTGATTTCAGGTGATCTAACTGAGCTCCTGATCTAAAGTGAGTACATTTCTCTGCTGAGCTTGAGGAAGGAGAAAACCTTATAAATCATCCACATTTATCCTTACGTTTCCTAAATTTCCTAAGAAATTTTCCAGGGTAAATTTAAGTATTTAGGATATTAATCTGTCAGCCAGATAAATTCGCACTGTGTGTCAGAATAGCAGTTTTGGAGTAGAGATATTGGATTCAGTGTTGTTACTCATTTTATCATCTTCCTGTATACTGATCTTACCCAGCCCTTTGATAATTTGTCACTTTAGGCTGGATCATGTGTTTGCTTTCAAACATAGCTGTTAGGGTGGTAAATCCTCAGAGGATGTTAATTGATAACTGTTACATGGACAAAATGTATGAAACCTTTTTTTGGGAAGCGCGTTTTGTGCTCCAGTTGATGGCTTTATTTTGTTGTTTTATTTCTCAATATGAAATTGAATCTGCAGGGACCACCAACGAAGAAGTGGTCCTAAGGTTGACAGTCTTCTGTGTATATTACACATTGCAGGAAAACATTTAAGACCAATAGGTTGGTGTCTATTTCAGATAATTTGGGTAAACATATTCCTGTGCCAAAGGACAGCCGTCTACTTTTGCTGTCTTTGTAGTACATCAAAGACAATTTTTGAGAGCTTGAAGTATCTTCTAATAAGTTTCTATATTTTACTTATTTTCCTTATTACAAAATATCCATATTTTATGTATGTTTTCAATGGTAGCAGACATTGTTATTGAATTCTTAGGAAGATTATTTTAATTCATATAGGAAAGTATGTATAAGTGCTAGAAAAATGCCTGACACTTGTAAATCTTCCTTGAATAAATGTTAATTTTATTATTGAATAGCTGCATGTTTTTGTTTTCTTCAGTCCTGCTGATAGGCATTGTGATAGATTGTGTTACTGTTTAAAATATTCACTACCATTCCCTGTTACAGGATTCTGTGTCTCTAATTGTTGGTCAGTAACATATGAGTGGAAATGATGTACCACATTAGACTGAAGTTTTAAGAGCTATTCTGTACTTTGCCACGTTCCTTTTCCCTCTGCTGTGAGATGGTCATATCCTAGGTGGGTCTGCTCTTTCAGCTCAGATCCTGGAAATAAAGACCACATAGAGCAAAACAGAAACTGATTCTTCTAAAATAAATATATAAAATATAAATCAAGTGAGAAATAAACCTTTGTTGCAAGCCACAAAAATTGTTGGTTACTCCTGCATAACAACCTATATACTGTTTACACACACACACACCTTTGCAAATGAGCAAGTTTTATAATACAGACTGTTTTCTCAATATTGAGGTCACAAGCCTTTGAGGGCTGGAACAAATTTTTATTTTTGTATGCTACATAGCGTGTAGCATAATGGTTTGCACATAGCAAGTAAATGCTTATCGCATAGATAAGTAAATACATATTTAAAGATGATTTATTGTGAGGAAAAGTAAGAAACTGGAGGTAGTATTTTCTATTAATAGCCTCAGGCACCAGCCCACATAAATATAAATAAAAAATATCTACAATACATATTGTTTTCCTGACTATTTGCAGTGGTCTGAGTTTAAGTTATTCATCCTGAATTCTCGACTTCTGGACCGAAGTTGTCTTATGAATAGATTTTATACACATACACTTTGACAAGTGTCCTGGCTGTTCTTTTGTATTCAAATTTTAAAAAGCAAGATGCTCTCTCTCGTGAATGAATTTATGTGGCAAAGGATGCTCATTGGGATATGAGGGATCCTTTGGAAATAGAGTAACTAACTTCATCTGAAGTTTTTAATAAATGTGAGGCATAATGGAGAAAGATGGAGCAACTTGATTCCTCTACATTGCCTGCTAGAAGAGGTCTCTTTGGAATGGAGTAAATACAGAATTCAGAGAGAACTGTACCAAAAACAGACCATTTCAAGTAGAAAAGCTTTTAAAATTTATTGTAATAGGTAGAAATTGAATATCATTTTATGATATTTATTCCGAGCAGAAATCAGTAATAGCTAACATTTTTTTAGCACAATATCATTCAATGTGCCAAGAATTTCCTTCACATCACCCCCTGTATTTCCCACAGTAACCCTATGAATTTGACTGTCCTCATTTCTCAGATGAGCAAACAGGACAAGAGTGAAATGACTTTAAATTTATATTGCACGAAAATAGATTTAATAATCTAAATGAATGTAGTGACTTTTGCAATGAGCAGTGTTATTTCTGTTAATAGTAAATTGAAGCCTCAGTGTCTTCTCTGTGTTTTTCTGCCTCTTAGCAAGATATATTCTATTAAAAAAAACTTAGCTTTTACTTTATTATTTCTTCTATACAGGGAGAGGAATGAATAACTTTGAGGTTTTTTTTTTTTTTTAAGCTAAGGATATTTTTCCTAAATGTTTGGTAACTTTTTATAGATGATTGTAATATACTTTCTACCCTCTGAAACAAAAACATATAATGCATGCATTAAATGAGATATATTGAGGGCTGGGGATTTAGCTCAGTGATTAGAGTGCTTGCCTTGCAAGCACAAGGCCCTGAGTTTGATCCCCGGCATCACAATAAATAAATAAATAAATGAATAAGATATATTGAACATATTTTGTCTTTTTTTGTTACTCCAATGATCATTAGGAAAAACTACTATTGTATCCCACTGCCTTTAAAAATTATCAAGTATCTGTTATGCCTTCTGAGCTCTTGTATCTGCTGTTTTGTTCCATTTGAGGTACTTTGAACTGAGCTACTTCCCTAGACCTTTTCTGCTTTTTATTTTTTTTAATTTTATTTTATCTTAATGGTATGTTTTAGACATACATAGTGATAACATTCATCATTGGGGATTTGTACCTGTACATGATATACCTTGTTGCTTCTTTTTTTCCCCCGTTCCCCTCCCCTCCCTTCACCCCCTCCTCCCACCTTACTTAGAAAACCTTTGTTTCCATTTTTTCCTTCCATTTCTTATTTCTGTTGTCCCTCCGTTCCTTTCCCCCTCCCCCTCCCTTGTTCCCTTTCCCATTTGGACATTTTCTTCCCTTTTCCAATGTAATACATTTTAGTCTTTATTTACACTTTCAGTTTCTCGCACCAGAGAAACAATGCAGTATTTAAACATATGTGTCCGATTTGTTTCACTGAAGAGTATGGTCTCAAAGTGCATCTTTCTACCTAGAAATATCTCAAGCTTATCATTCTTTATGGCAGAGTAGTAGTCCATTGTATAAAAGAACCACATTTTCTTTATCCATTCCGCTGTTGATGGGCATTTAGGCTGCTGCCGAGATTTAGCTGTTACAAACTGTGCCGCTATAAACATAGGTGTGCATTTATCGCAATGGTATGATGCTTTTAATTCTTTTGGGAAGATAGCAAGAAGGGGAATAGCTGGGTTGCTTTTTATTTTGAGACAGTGTCCCACTAAGGCTGAGTTCAAATTTAAGATGCTACTGACTCAGCCTCCTGAGTGGTTAGGATTACAGGCATGTACCGCTGTGCCTTGCTCTTGTGTCTGCTTCTTAATCTTTTTTGCATTCTTCCTTGACCAGCCTGCTTCTTTTCAGCAGTTTTACCATCCCTTTTTATTTATCATGCGCTTGAATATCAGGCAACCAAACTTACTAAAATGTGTAATATCATTTAGGCTTAAAGAAGCTCTGATGATGATTGGAGTTTATTATGATTAAAATCTTGAGCTCTTTTAAAGTTGACAGATTACTACAATTAATACTTGAGCTTTTATAACTTTTCTTTTTTAGTTTATAGAATTCAACTAAACCTGAAACTTCACCACTTCGGATTGTGCAGTGGCCACAGTCATAGCAGCCTTCATCTAAATACTTTTGTATTTTAGCAAACTCTTCTAAATCATTTTTCCTTTAATGACATAAGAGCAATCCAGAAGTCTTGTTTCAAGTTGTAGTCTTTTTATTTTATTTTATTTTTGTGGTACTGGGGATTGAACTGAGAGGGTTTTCACACTAAACTATATCCCCAGACCTTTTTAAAATTTTTTTATTTCGAGGTAGGGTCTTGCCAAATCGCTGAGTTGCCCAGCCTGGACTCAAACTTATGATCCTCCTGCCTCAGCCTCTCATTGTACTGGGATTACAAGCATTGCCATTATACCCAGCTCAAGTTCTATTTTCGTCCTTGAGTATTTTAGTAGGTAAATATAACCCTAGGTTGTTTAGATTTAGTTGCTCAAAGGTAATCTTACTAGATTTAATATTTGTTTTTTGGCATAATTCAGTGTAGTGGCTTTAAGTGTTTTTTATTGTGTACCACAATCATCTGATGTGCAGTAACATGATATGAAATGCAGATGTCTTGGCCCTAATCTGTTGGTTCTGTAAATTTAGCTTGAGACTTAGCTCTGATTGGTAATTTCAAGAACTGAAAACTACTGATTAAAAAAATAGTTTTCATGTTATTTTTATAAAGACTTGAGAATGTACTGTACATTTTTCCTTGGGAACAGGGTAGGGAAGATTTTCAGAAACCAAAAATGCTTCCATTTTGCGTATTTTCCTAATCTAAAATCTAAGCCTTAAATTTAGATTAGGAAAATATGCAAAAATGTTTCTAGGAGGAAAGTTTTTAGAGGCAAAGCAGGCATTTTGATAATTTTGGAGAAAGGAGGCCATGTTACTCCACACTAGAGATTCTTGTTCTTCCTTTTGGAAGGGCTCAGGTTTAATATAGTACAGCTGTTGAGCTCTGCCCTTCAAAGTTTTAAGTGTTTTATCCTTTAAAATGGAAATGGGTTTTAGGGAGGTGGTCTTTGACTGGATGTACTTTAAGAAAGTTGCTTACTTCTCTGGAGTTGTTGCAGTGATTGCTAAGAAATATTTCAAATGTTGGGGGACACTGTCTTTGAGAATAAAAATCTGGCTGCTTTTGTAATGTTTTGCTGTATCCTTAACAAAGCTACATGAAGAGTTTGTTTCTTTGTATTTTCTAGGACTCAAAAAGATGTTCTTTCCTTTATTCAGCCACTCCATACATAATAAGTAAAGTGTCCTTGAATAGGGCTTACTAGACAAAAGACTTGTTCTAGGTGACTGTTCAGCAAACCATATGCTTCTCCTAAAAATGTCAGTCTATCTTGATGAGGTTTAAAGTGAATACAGATGTTTTGAGTCTTCTGAGGACTACCACTCTTTGAATGTAAAGAGGATTTCTTTTTTGAAGAGATTTTTTTTCAGTATGCTTATAGAAATTTGCATGAATTTATAATTTTTGTTTTTAAATCAAATGAAATTAGTCTTAATTAGACACTAGTAATTTGAATTTTAATATCCTTTCATTGGAAGAATAAAATACGTCTCAATATGGTTTTTGTTAGAATCTCGTATTATTCAATT